>APFE031482132.1:54268-83306 GCA_000404065.3 Pinus taeda
TATATATATATAACACTTTATTAGTTGAAAAAAAGTTTAAGATGGAGATAGAGACTATGAGAGAGAGAATTCTTATTCCATTAATAAGTTTTAGAGGGAGATTTATAATTTATTTTAATATGGAGTTGAAATATTTATAACAATAATAATTATATAGAGAGAGAGACTTATGGATATATGTTTTCTACTTTCAAATATGATTATGGCATGCATAAACATTTAGATGTGTAGAATGTGAATCATAAATAAAATATTTCAATGTCAATTTTATCTTACTATATTTCATTTTTTGTCTATTGCTCAAAATTAACATAGATCCATTTTAAGACTGAATCTACCAAGAGCCAAGAGGAATCAAATATTTGAACCTGTAAACATTTCCTTAATGTTTGGATTCAAAAAAATGTTCCTACCTTGAGAGATTTAATCCCTCTTCGTACTTAATAGATCTGAAGTTAAGATAGATCTATGCTAGTGATATTCAAATGATTTCACAATTTAACTAATACAAACTCATAATATTGATTCTTTCACAAAAATATATTTTTAATATTAAAGTAAAATTGAATTCCAATAAAGATAATATTTTTGTATCCCTCACAACAGGTGCTTAAAATTATCATATGTCTTAGCGATGATGACATTGTGTGGTTCTGAAGGCCAACTGGCTCATGGTATGAGCCTCTCGACGGGTCGGTAGGCTTGGTTTAATGTTGGTATGATGGCAATATCTACTCACTCATGGTTCTTGTACTTTGTCCCTCCCATTGTTTGCAATCTCATTATGTATCCTAATTATTATTTGAAGCAACTTCCATCAAAGAAGTCATGTGATGGCATCATGGTTGGCCTCCTCAATTCTTTAACCTTTCCTCTAAACATTATGCATTACAAGTTAAATCCATCATCACTCTCAATAGTATGAATAACATCTCTTTCTCTCTAATTCATGGTTGGCATGCCCGTGATGTTTATCATGTCTTCACTTCTGCTAGCTAGCCCATACACTGGTCTACATTGATACACGCAGAATTGGAGGGTTTCTATTGCCATCCTCCCCTGGCTAAGGAATATGCATCCACTCGGGGTTGTATGGTGGAACTTTAGTTGGCCGCTGAGACTCTCAATGACAATTCAATGCTCTAAGACGTGATTTTTCCTCCTTTCAGTGAGCCAAATATTTTAATCTCTTCTTAGTCTTTCAGTCTCTTATGTTCAAGGATCACGTGGTCTCATGTTTGCAATTGGGGGAATATTTTTTCTCAGATGCTTATGGGCAACACAAATATGGCAGATCGCTTAAAACAGTCATCTCCCATCTTCCTATGGATACTACTCACTACCATATTTGTTGAGGAGGTATTTTCATGGTTCATTGCTCTTGCTTTTCCTCGGTTCACTCTCCGCTCTATTAGTTGGAGAGGCTTGATAGTGGCTACTCCTCATTCAATATGTTCGACTAGTTTGGGAACAACTCAACATCATGGTTTAGTGATGGTTCTTAGTGGTCGTGGTCTAATCATGGTTGTGATGGTTCTCAACAGTTGCAGGGCTCGACACCGGTGGCTTGTTCCAAATCTTTTCCAGGTCTTTGGGCTCCCCAATCCTATGTTTTAAAAGAAATTTCTAGTGAATTTGTGTTCTACTTAAGTTATCATCGCTTTGGACAACAAAACTCTCATATCTATGCTCTCATGTATCTTCATGCTCTTAGGAGCAATTTTTGGTTTTTTTCTATTGATTTGTTGAACGGGATACTTATATTCTCAAGACACTAAATTTGTGTTACTAGGATGATTTCCCGACAGGAACATTAGTAGCACATTGATCCATGGCTTGTACAACTCTTCTTCAATAATAGAAAGGCGAACTTAGCACAAAAAAAATAGGTTTTGAAGTTATTTTTAATAAAAGATGAGTAAACAATTTTTAAATAAAATATGTCTGTGAAAACTTAAATTTAATTGTGAGCCAACACCATATAATATTAAAATAAAATTGGCTAATTGAAGTATATATAGCATTCGATGATTAAGAGCATACACAATTTGAATGTTCTAATGATTAAGAATATATATTTCCTCAAAAAAAAGTTTAAATCTAGAATTTATCTCATATACTAATTTGATATTTGACTTGTCCTTGATGTTAAAATCAAATTAAATTAAATTATTATTATAATTGATAATTATAATATTTTTTTTTAACTATAACATTTATACTAATTATTTAAAACCGGTTAGGTTGAAACCAAAACAACCATCAATACAATATTCAAGATTCCTTTTAGTTGTAGCTCTCCTTTTCCTTACATAGGTGTAGATTTACTCTAGATTACGGGATCGAGTTCCATGTAGGTTGTTCATCATTCTTGCTTAAGGTTCCTTATGGAAGGAGGCATGCCAGGTTTGCTTTTGCATCTGCTTCCTTATTTGAGCCACGTAGAATATGGAAAAGGAGATAGGAAGAGAAGTCTTGGAGCACATATCTTAGCCTTTGAAGTGTTTTGTTGAGTGGCAGATTATTGAAGTGGTCCTCCAAATTTAATATCTTTATCAAAATTTCTGAGTTCCCGAAGACTTGTATTACCTTAATGCCTTTTTCACGTGTTATCTGACAGGCTTTTAGCAACCCAAGAATTTATGCCTGGTTCTCTATCCAAGTCCCCAGCTAAATCTATCTTCATGAATACCCTCAGGGGAGTAGATCACTCTGCCTGCTCCTGCTGTCCCTGGATTGCCTTTGGAGGCACCATCAAAAAATATTGTTGTTTTACCCTATTTCCTCCACCAAGCTTGAAAATCTACATCCTTTTCTCATAGTCTCCATACAAGAGGTTTATTGGGGCAAGTTGTGTTGTTTATCCTGTCTCGAAATATATAAGTTTCTATCCATTTTTTTTCTTCCGGGAGAAGCATGTTATCGTTTTTAAGGGGACGATTGGCCATAATCTCGAGGAGTAATTATTTTACTTTTGCTGCCACCTTCAAAGGGGATTTCAAAATGCTGTTGAATATCTGGTCATTTCTGGCGAGCCATATTTTTCAGCAGACATATTTAGGTACTGCTTTCTAGATTCTGTTTCATGCTATATTTCTTTGGGTCATGTGGGGATAATGCATTCTCCATGTGCTAAAATGTTAGCTACTTTGACTTGCGACAGGGTAGAGACATTGAGGCCTTGAAGGATGTAGTCCCAGACTTCTTCAGCAAAAGAACATTCCACAAACACATGCTCCATGGTTTCCTAGGCTTTGCAATAGAGAGAACACTGATGTGGCCCGTGAATAGCTCTTTTAGTCAGATTTTTGGCAGTTAGCACTTTCCCATGCATTAATACCCAGGTGAAGAAATTTAATTTGGGGAGACCGAGAGGGTCCCAGACCTGTTTCCACACAGATGCATTATGGCTCAAAGCTTGATGTGGTTGAAGAGAGGAAAATCCATGCCTTGCATTATAGATTCCAGTCTTTCCCCATCCCCGTTTGTCCGTCAAATGCATGTAAACTGGTGCCAGTCCCATTAATACTTCTTCTAGGAGGGCCTTTTGACTGCGCATTTGATCTGGAACTTGAGGGATTTCCCAAGTTTGCCATTTTCCAGAGTCGTCCCATGTCGAGATATCTTCCAAGGTGAGGACTCCTTGCTAAATGAGCCAGTTCCTAATTTCTTTAATTGCTTCATTTTTGCTCAAAGGCAACTGTCCCATTATGCTGTCTTACTAGAGTATCGTATTTTTTCCATTGCCAGAAATGTGATACAAGTTATTTTGGAAGAACTCTATCCCACGGGTGCAGAGATGCCATATCAACGTCCCTTTGATGTTTTTATATATCTGTATGTTCCTAAGTGATGACCCTTTTAGATATTTTTTCTTTATGACCTGACTGATAGGGTGTTTGTTGTTTGAGAAGAGGGTCCAAAGTATTTTACCTCCAAGAGCCAAATTGGAAAGGCCAAGGTCTCTTATTTATAGGCCTCCTTCAGAGATGGGGCATTTAACTGTATCCCACTTCACTAGATGGAATTTTCTTTGGATTCCTCTTCTTCCTCTCGACAGAAAATACCTGATAAGTCTGGAGATATGTTCTGTGATCTTATTTGGAGCCAGAAGAAAGGAAGCCTGATAAATTTATAAGGATGAGTTTACCAAAATTGGTGAGCCATTGACTTCCCCAAGCTGTAACCTTGGACTTAATTTTTCTTGTTATCTCTTTCCACAACGATAATTTGTTAGGTCCTACGGTTATTGGTAACCCGAGATATTTGATTTTATCCCAAGAAGCGAATCCCAAAAAGCCTAAGGAGAGGGCTATTCTTTGAATTGTTTGTTGATCCACATTCCACCTGTATATTTCACTTTTCATTTTATTTATAATAGCTTTTGATATGCTGTAGAATTTTTCAAGAATTCCATTGTAAACTTTGGGTATCTTGATGGAGGCTCCACCCAAAATAAGAGTGTGATCTAGAAATAGTGCGTGATTGAGAGGCTCTAGCCATTTTGTCATTCTGACTCTTGGAGCTTTCCCTACTTTCTTTTCAGCTGTCAGTTTTATACTTAGTGAGTCTGCCATCAGAATGAACAAGAAAGGGGGGAGGCGGTATCCTTGCCTTATTCCCCTTGAGTCTTGGAAATAGTTTGCTGGCCTGCCATTAACTAAAGGAGATATCCATGGATTTTTAGTACAAGCTTTAATTAAATTGATAAAGTTAGAGGTGAAACCAAAGGAAAGGAGGACTTTGTACAAGAAAGAAAGATTTACCCAGTCGAATGTGTTTGCCATGTCTAACTTTATGAGCATACCTTGCTCCTGTCGAAGATAACTGGAATGTATGACTTCTTGAACCTGTATTACATTTTCTAATATATGTCTCCCTTTGACAAAGCCGCCTTGGGTGGGAGAAATGAGTTTCCCAAGCAGTGACTTGATTCTATTTTCCAACAGTTTTTTTTTCAAGATTTTGTATGATGCATTGCAAAGCGAGATTGGCCTAAACCTATAAAAAGTGCTTGGATTAACTTCTTTTGGAATTAATGCAAGGAAGGTAGAGTTAGTACTACCTCCCACTTTGGATTTTTGATGAAAAGCTTTAATCGTCCTCAGATTATCAGTTTTTACTATTTCCCAATAGATTCTATAAAAATGAATTGAGAATTTGTCAGGTCCTGGTGCCTTGTATGGTTCCATGGACCATATTACTTTACATATTTCTCCCTCGGATAAAGGTTTCGTAAGACTAGTGTTGGCCTCCTTGCTTATCAAAGATGGAATGTGGGAGAGAAATTTAGAGGTGACTTCTTCACTCCCATTCCCTTCCTATTTATACAGATTCTGGAAATGATCTTTTGCTGCCTTTTAGCTATTCTTGTCCTTTGAGCATAGTCCCATTTGAGCAAGTGATTTCAAAGATATGGTTTCGAGATAGCTGGGCTCTATATTTCCTATGGAAGAAAGAGGTATTTCGATCTCCAGCTTTAGGCCACAGGCTACAAGACTTAAGCCTCCAAGTCTCTTCTTCATGGCAGAAAGAATGAAATGATTTGATTTGGGTAGCTTCTTATTTTTCTAAATCTGAAGTAGAGATCTCCTTACTTTCCAAATCCATTTGCAGATCTGATAAAAACTGAATTGTCTCCTTTCTGTTGCTGGTAGGAGAATTTGAGGGTTCTTTAATCCATTTCTTCAAGGCTCTCTTGGTTATTTTTAGTTTCTTCTCCCACATGAAGCTGGGAGATCCTGTCACAGGTATGGACCATGCCTCCAAAATAGTTTCCATGAACCCTTCTTTCCTTGACCAAAGCAGGTTGAATGTAAAGGGGATAGGGCCCAAATTTTCTTCCTCTTCTAGCTGTAAGAGAATAGGTTTATGATCTGAGGCCAGATTTGGGAGAATTTTTGAGGAGATCAGTCTTTTTTCTAGTAACAAAGAGCTCTATGCTAGGAAGCGATCTAGGTGAGCAAAGATGTGTTTTTCCCTGACTCTATTGTTTGTCCAGGTGTAAAGGCCTTTCTTCAATTTGAAGTCAAGAAGATCCCAATAAAGTATCAACTCATCTACTAATGGAAGCATTTGGTCCCTACCACTATTTCCACCTCTCTTTTCTTTTGGATCAATGATGAGGATGAGATATCCAACCACTATTATATTCTGAGGGGAGTAAATGTCTAAGAAATCAGACAAGGTTTGCCAACATTCTTTCTTCTCTGTAAGGTGGACTAGAACATAAAGGTTGAAGAACGAGATGGAGAGCTTACTAGAGAGGTGTCGAAGTTCGGTGAATATCCAATGTTGGGTCTCAAAGGAGCTTACTAGTTGATACTTGTCCTTTGACCAAAATGTTTCTAGGCCACCAGAGGTACCTCTTGCACTAATGGCCTTTCCTACATTTTTTCCCCATTTTAATTTGATGATCTCAAGAAGGGCTTCCCCTTCAATCTTAGTCTCTTGGAGCATGAGGATCTCGGGAGTTCCTATTTTTAGAAGATCTTTGACTGCTTTAGCTTTCAAAGGGTATCCCAAGCCTCTGCAATTCCAAGAGACTAGTTTCATTATTTAATGGAATTGGAGTGAGTTGATCCCCCCTTAGAGGGCCTTGTTCTGGTGTTTCTCCTGATAGAAATTTCAATGGTGGATTGGGTGCCTTTCATTTTTTGCCTCTCCGCCTCTTCTTCCTAGGCTTCCTTATGAGATTTCCTTCCAACTCTTTTAGAGGGTCTCTCAAATTTCTTATCTTCCGATGACCAAGAGGTTTCCGTGGGGTTTTTCCTTGTCATTTCTGCATATGTGGGTGAGGAGGAGGTTCCTACTATGGAGTCAAGTTGGGTTACTTCTTGATGAAACCCATAAATGGGTAATTATATGGGCTCATTTTGCCTCCTAACTTAGCTTAATCCACCATTCTCATTAGTTTATTACATTTCTTGTATTATATTTATGCTAATAGAGTGAGTTGGGTTGGTCATTATGCCATGGAGTCTAATGTGTGCTTAATGCAGATTTTTGGTCAATTTTGGAGACAAAGTCAAAGATTTAATGGACATTTGGCAGCAAATATTTGAAGAAGACAAGGGGAAGGATTTATAGGAGGGTATCCCATCATTTATGACTCCCCACTTCAAATTCTCCATCATGCAGCTCAAAGCACAAGCAGCCACATCAATACACCAAAGAGGTAGTCGAGCAAGTGGAGGATAGCTTCTGTTTATCTCGAGTTTTGGAAGCCAAGCCTCCCTAATTTTAAGGAATCTCTTGGGAGCTTCATTTGTATAAGTAGCGAGGCCTAGGGCCTTATTAGGTTGTTGGAAGTTAGTCAAATTTTCAAATTTTTGCTGCAGCTTTTCTTTGCTCAACTTCGAGCTTACTTTTGTTGACAGTTTCATGTAATCCTATTATTATTTTGATAATGAAGATGAGATCTTGTTCGAGCTAGCACTGAGTTACCTCAAAGGGCTGAAGCTCTTGGGTTAGGGCCCAATACAAGTAGCCAAGCTCCTCTTGTTTTGTATTATGCTTTGTTTCAGTTTATGAATGAGTTGCTGTTAGATAGATTTCTTTCGTAGTTAAGAATAGGTTGCTTTTGGTGATTTAAAAGGTTGTTTCCATTTTAGTTTGCTACAGTAGGTTGAATAGTGATAGAAGAAGATACAAAAAGGCCATAAATAGAGCCTTGGCCTCTTTTCTCCCCTTTGGGACCATGAACTGAGGCCAAGACCCTCTTGTTACAACAAAAAAAAACACAGATGTGTCTTTTCCATAGGATTTCTAGTGTTGCAATTTTTTAGAAGGTTAATGCTTTTTCTATAGATCTATTTCACCATGTTCATTTCTGTCTTTGCAATAAATTTCCTTCCATGCTTTCTTTCCATGTAGCATTTTTCAGCATTTACTTTCCTAGATCAGAATTTAGACTAGCTTGATGCAAATTTTTGTTTTTTTTTATGTAGCTAGTTTCCTTTCTTGCTTAATCTCATGATGTGAGTTTCAGTTATTTGGTAGTAATCCTCTTCTCACAATAAGTCAGCCAATCAGCCATCACCAATGCCCTTTGATCTATGTTCTACAGGTCACCCACATTCCCTCACAAATCTGCTTTAAGTTTTTGCACTTTTCTCATGAACTTTCCTCTCTTTCCTTGAACAAGTCCAACCATATTTCTCTTTCCTGATCCTTATTGATGAACCCTAGACACCTTAACACATCACCTAGCCTTCAACTACCCTTTCCACCCACTTTCCCACCTTCAAAACCTCTAAAACTGCTCTCGCCATCCTCCTATAGACCTCTTATAGACCTCTTGTAGATCCCCTGCAGCCTCCTGTAGATTTTCCTGTAGGTGCCTTTTTGAAGTCCGATTGTAGGAAAAACCTCCAAACAGCCACTTGGGACCTCCTAGGACCCATTCGCACTTTCCTACAGCTCTGCAAACTTCAAAGTCACCCTCCATTGCCACCTAATCGCTACTACATTCACAAACAAATAAATTACATGCATGACTATTTCACTTAAAAATACATAAAAATCCAAAAAGATGTTTTTTTTTCTCATTTCCTTCTAGAAATAGCTTGAGTAGATGTTGTTTACTTCTTAAGTAGGTAACGACATTCATTTTATGGTTTTTCATCTCTCTTTCTGCAAAAGTAGGATTAGCTGGTTAATTAGGGTTTGCTAGGTTTACTTCACATTTCAGTCTTCTTTTCATTTTTGCAAGTAGAGTAGCCTCTGTAGAGTAAGCTTTCCTTCTTTCATCACATATAGAGCTTCTTCTGGAATCCATAAAAGTTGTCTTGAGCTCCTACCTATCTTGCGCCAGCTGACCAAGTGACAGCCTGCAGTAAGAACTAGTACTTGTGCATAGAGCATTGTCGCTTCCAAGTTTGTTACGAACTACCGGGTTGATAAAAGTAAAGTAGGAAGCCTAGGAGTTCCAGCATTATTTCTGCAATACTGGTGCTCACCACTTTTTGGTGCCGTTGCCGGGGAAGCATTAGAGTATTTTGTGATTACTGCTTTCTTCTATTTCTCTATCGCAACATTCTGCTAAGTAGTTTATTTCAGCGGAAGTAGAGTAGTTGTTTCTTTCAGTTTCTACATTTCCTTTTCAATTCTACAATTTCCATTTCAGCAAAAGTAGGTTAGTCATTTCCTTTCTTTCCTTTCAATTCCACAGTTTCCATTTCAGCAAAAGTAGCTTAGTCATTTCCTTGCTTTCCTTTCAATTTTGCAATTTCCATTTCAACAAAAGTAGATTAGTCATTTCCTTGTTTTTAGTTTTACATTTCACTTGCTTTCTCTTCAATTATGCAATTTCCATTTCAGCAAAAGTAGATTAGTCACTTCCTTGCTTTCAGTTCTGCATTTCTTTTTCTTTCCTCTTCAATTCTGCAATTTCATTCCAGCAAGTTCATTTCAGTTAGTTGTGATTTGTTTGTTCAATCAATTTCAATTTTGCAGGTACTATTAGTGTGGGGAAAAAGAAAGAAAAACCAACCAAAAATATTTCCTTTCATGCCTTGTAGGAATAGAGATAATTTAGGAAAATGTTTGCTCAACACCCCACTGCTTCACACAGCCAACCTTCTCTCTTCTTCAGTGGCTGCAATCAAGAAGAACCCTTAGGTGAATATCCAGACATATTTTAAGAACCTATAGGGGAAGAAGAAGAAGAAGACATTCCTCTGGAGCCAATGGCTGAAAACGGAAATGCTGGGGGCAGTACCTTTTCTTCCAACTCACTCATTGAAGGTGAAATTTTATTTGGTCCCATCACTTATTTGACCTTATAATTATTCTTGTAATATGGATAAACTTTCATTGATTAAGTAAGGGTACTCGTTCTATGATAATTCCTAACCTACTCCCTATCCTACCATCTATTTTGTACCTTTAGTCGGCTTATTACTTCCGGAAAAGAGGCTCACTCATATTGACGGAAGGCATTATTAAGGATAGCAGACAAGCAGAGAAACAAATGCATTGGTAGCGCTAACGACCCCCATAGCATAAGGGGGAAACATGCTAGAAGACCTCAAGAGTGAGATGTTGTAGATTCTTTCCATGAAAATGGATGCCTTACATATCAAAAGGAAGCAAGAGGAAGCAGAGAGGACTTTGGCAAATTTTTTCCCTCAATGCACCAGGAGGCATCCTAGGAATGAATGTCCATTGAACTCTATAGAGGTTTGTTCAAACTGTGAAGAAAATCATTCTACAGATAAGTGCCCATCCTTGCTCAGACTTAAAGTTGTATACCAAGGGGATGAAAGAGTCACTGAATAGATCTATTACATAAACTAAAAGAGGCCACATGGACCTAGACCATACCAGCAGAGGATGCAAGGGACATCTCAGGCATACTACAACCCCAACCAAGTCACCTTCATACCTTCTTGGGCCCCCTTGCTCATCCTTCCTGGTCCACACCTCCTCCTTGGTCCTTCACATCTCCATATCATGCCCAAGAAACCACCCATTCATTTCAACCCTATGCTCAACTGTAACCTCAGTGGAATGCATCTCATCCGGGGTGGAGGCCCCAATACATCTTTCTTCCTGCTCTTCTGCCTCCACCACCTGCCCAACCACAACTCAATCCACATCCATCTCAAATATACACTCCCACTCGACTACCTATACCACCATTTCTAGACCCACACATTCAAGTAACTCAACCCATTTACAATGCTAAGGTACAACACTTCCAAACAACTCCTCTTGAATTCAACGGTATTCGCCATAGCTCAGGAAGATGATTGAAAAAAAGAGAATATATTGATAGCATTGAAGGACCCCATCTAGCAGAAGAAGATTCAAAAGAGAAGATCAAAGAACCATGGGCTGCACTTGATGAAGAGAAGACATCAAAATTAGAGATTGAGAGAGCTCCCTCATGGTTACCATCAAATCCTCCATGTATTCAAGAGAAAAATTAGCAAAAAGAGGAAGATATGAAGGTCATGGTAGAAGAAGACATGAATAATGATCCAGATCAGCAGAAGGGCCAAGGACATCACAACTATATTGAGATATGGTTCCAGATAGCCACTAAGTTGCAACATCACTCTCTTCCTCAACTATGCTTGATCCCTTCAAAGTCAAAACATTTAGTCTCTGAAATCTGGATATATGTCAAAGCATACATTTCGAGCCTCCACATCATTTTGTCTATCATCTCGATGTGCACATGGCTCCATTGGAAGTATTATTATACTTGAAAATGATTTTGTTTTTCAAGTAGGGTAGGGTAGAGAGAAAAAAGAAAAAATGAAAAATAAGAGAAAAAAATTAAAATCTAAGGTGAAAACCTCCTTGGAGGCGCCTCAGTTTGGCTCATTGATTTAAAAAACTCCATGAGGTGGTCAATGGGTTGGAAAGAAGAAAAAAGAGGAAAAATAATAAGATCCCTGGGTGAAAGCCTCCCTTGGAGGCACCCAGGGCAGGCAATTAGGGTGAAAACCTCTCTGAGGCGCCCTAGTTGTTATCAAAAAAAAGAGAAAAAGAAAAAGAAAAATGAATTTCTAGATGTATTGCAGGTGCAGAAGGACTATAGAAAGTAGAAACAAGTGCCAAGGGACCTTTGAAACCAATAACAACACCTATCCTACCTTCCCTCACCTTTCTTCATCACTCTTGACATTCTTTTCACCTCACTGTGCTTCTTTTTCAAAAACTGTGTTTTCTATAGGAGGCCCTATGTTTTCTACACGAGGCTCCTGTAGAAATTACAGAGAGCTAGGAATGGATTTTAAAGGTAGCTTGGGGAACAAGGAAGCTTCATACAAGATTTATAAATCCTCCTGCAGTCTTCAAACCTCTCTTCCATCATTTTCAAGCCTGCATCACACCCCGAGCTCATTTTCCTCGCTGTCCAAAAAACTATAGGATGCAAAAATACATAGAGCAGAAATTTGTTTTTTTCCATAACTTGAAAACCGTGCATCCATTTAAAAAATTGTTTCATGGGGAGTTGCATATGGATGATAGTAACGTGCTCAAGCAATTTTAGCAACTTCCAGTGCACGGTTACCAATAAATTGGCCTGCACTACCTTCAGCCATTTTTGCATTTTCTCAATATCCATGCATCCATTTAAAAAATTGTTTCATGGGAAGATGCATATGGATGATGGTAACATGCCCAAGCAATTTCAGCCAATTCCAGTGCACAGTTTCCAAGAAATTGGCGTCCATCACCTTCAACCATTTTCAGTTTTTTCTCGAAATCCGTGCATCCTGTTAGCGCTCAAATCTGCCTTAGGCTGAAAAAGGAAAAACTCAAGGCTACATCAAACCACACTCAGCCTCGTAGCTAGCCCTACGAGGACAGGAGAGGGCTCTCTCCAGGTCTATCTTGGCAAAAGTATTCAAAGGGGCTACGATGACCTATAGTGAATGTGGATTTTATGCTAGTAAATTGATAGGAAAAGGGGTTTTAATGAATGATGGGGTTTTCTGGGCAGCGTGGGATCAAGAACAGCATGAGCAGGGAAATTGAACGAAAGATGTAGATTATTACGTAAGGCAAGATAGGCAAAAGCTTAAACATTCAATTTGAATTTATATGGAATGAGAAGAATGTTAGAGAATGTTGAAAAGGGCATGGATTCATGAATCCTTTTCAGATGGAGGAAAACATAGAACTTGAATACTTTCCCAAGGTAGAGCAGCAAGCTGAATTCTGGCCTTCACACTTAAAAGTATTCAACAGGCAATGATTATGAAAGAAACAATAAACATAACAAGAAACATATGAAAACAGAGAAAAAAATAATTCTAAGTTGTTACCACAGGGATCTCCTGAAACAGAGCTACATCATTTCATTAATCTCCAGCCAGAACTGTACATTGAAACACTGTTTTTCTCCTCCACACACCTCTCAGAACTCTCCCACTATGTTAGCACTCAAATCTGTCTTAGGCTGAAAAAGGCAAAACTCGAGGCTACATCAAACCACGTTCAACCTCGTAGCTAGCCCTACGAGGACAGGAGAGGACTCTCTCCAGGTCTATCTCGGCAAAAGTCTTCAAAGGGGCTGAGATGACCTATAGTGAATGTGGATTTTAGGCTAGTAAATTGATAGGAAAAGGGGTTTTAATGAATGATGGGGTTTTCTGGGTAGCGTGGGATCAAGAACAACATGAGCAGGGAAATTAAACGAAAGATGCAGATTATTACATAAGGCAATGTTGGAGAGGTAAATCCCCTCTACGGATAGAGGCAATCCCTACTAGCCCAAAAGGGGTCTAGCAACATCAATCAATGCTACTCTGCAAGTTCCTAGTTGCAATTAACAAGTGGGTAAAGAACACCTACTTGGATTCCAGCGCTATGTTTGAGGAAGAGATGGTCCTCTCGCTCCTTTGCTCCAGCCGATGACAATCCTCCACTATCCTCGTGGGCGGACACCTGCACAAGCAAAGAGAAGACAAACACAAGCGTAAAATCTACTAAAAACAACTATACATCAGTCAGAAAGGATGTAATTCACATTGATCATTCATAAGACAAATGAGAATGGAACCATAACAGTAGTCATCTATCTTTTATTAATCAGAAATAGAGTAAGGTACAACAAAGTTCTGACGCTGAGTCCTTCTCTAGAGGGTCCAGCCAGCATATCTTCCAAGCATTCACCTTGAAGCAAATCTCCCAAGTCAAGAGGTCTCTCTCTCACATACAAGGCAACAAGCTCATGACCTTCCTCAAGCTCAAAGCAATCCTCACACAACACACCAAATGCCTACAAAGAGCAGCACTAAAATGCACTAAGAATTCCTCAATCAAAGTCTATATGTTTCCAAACTAGCTGCTCATGGAATAGGTGGAGGCTTATATAGGAGAAGGAGGCTCCATGAATAGTGAAAGGATGAGCTTCCCCCAAGAAAAGTGGTGGTCAGGCGAACACATGCCAGAGAAAGGATGGCGACCTTTACAAAGCTAACAACCAAGTCTGGAGTCATCTGGAAGGCTGGCTGTTAGAACAAACTCGCCCAAACAGGATCAGCGCGGGTGCAAAACTGGGCTGGCGCGCTGACATCGCATCTCAATTATAGAAGAGGTCTGGTCAGCGCGATATAATACAAGCGGAGGATGCGCTGTTTATGAAATTCGACTAGCGCGGAAAACCTGTGTCCTTCCGCGCTGGCAGCGCACCAGTCACACTATCATCCGCCAGTCAGCATGGTTATTTTAATAACAGTCGTGATGATCCAATAAACTTAGGCAAAGAGGGTTTTTTGGCCATTTCAGAGAGCATGAGCATGATGGATTTGGTTTTATGACACAGTAGGGAGACTGACAAGGTGATAGTGACATTTTACTGTGTAACAGGCAAGATAGGAAAAATCTTAGACATTCAATTTGAATTTATATGGAATGTGAAGAATGTTTGAGAATGCTGAAAAGGGCATGGATTCATGAATCCTTTTCAGACGGAGGAAAACATAGAACTTGAATACTTTCCCAAGGCAGAGCAGCAAGCTGAATTCTTCCCTTCACACTTAAAAGTATTCAACAGGCAATGATTATGAAAGAAACAATAAACATAACAAGAAACATATGAAAACAGAGAAAAACATAATGCTAAGTTGTTACCACAGGGATCTCCTAAAACAGAGCTACATCATTTCATTAATCTCCAGCCAGAACTGTACAATGAAACACTGTTTTTCTCCTCCACACACCTCTCAGAACTCTCCCTCTTTACAAATGATTTTTTATGCAATAAATAAGCTCCACTATGAGAAAACAAATCGATCCAAATGGGGAGATGTTACAGCTAAAATCATGAGGATATGAAATGAACCGTCCATCTGTTCTATAGACAGAACAACATTTCATTATTTCATTTGAAACTCTTTGATGACCAATAAAAAAGTCGACAACTGTAGCTGCAGATCATTTCTGAAGTCAAAAATAGGAAATTGGATCCTATTCCTCTATTGTAGATATCTTTGTTTTATATTTAGGCATTTAGTTTTTTGACTTTCCACCTTCCTTCGCCCTTTTTATTACTTCACGGAATAAATTTAACCACTTTGCTCGCCAGATGTTATGAAATGAAGGGCCAGGTGTCAAGGGATATAAAGTGAACATTCCAAGCTTGAAAAGAGGAAAATATGTGCAGATGCACATGTACATTAGAGAAACAAATGTTATAACCTACACTAGCATCTCTTGTTCACCAACAGCTTTAATGAGGATAGAGAGTAGGGAAAGATCAACCCTGCTTGGCAATAGTGTGGCCTTTACCAATAAAATAGCAGCTGACATAGGCCCTAGAACAAATGCCAAGACTTTCTTAAGCTATTGTTTAAGAACACACCGCCAAACCCACTCCATCATATCATTGGGTTCACTGGAGCACTTTGGTTAGAAGTAAAAATTTCATGTTCTATTTTGCAAGAGTGAGGTAGTTTTAGGGGCCTTTCATCTATATCTGTGGAAACAAGTCTACAATCACCTTCCCTTTGTAAATCTTTGGAGTAATTTTTAATATATCCTTTGCAAGCCCATTCAGAGAAAAGTGTAGCTAGACCCATGTCAGCGACAGGAGCTGCTAGGCACATGTCTTGAAGCATTTCCTTTGATTCCTTTTCACTCAGCATTGCAAAAAGGCGTGGTAAAACACATTCCAGTAATTTCAATGGCATCATATGTAGGCTTTGATAGAAAAGAGTGCGTTTCTCTTCAACACTGTAATGCTCACATGCTAGAGGAAGCACCTCAATCTCCTCACCAAGAAAATTCTATTGAATTGTCCTTATTATCAGGTCAGCCTGTGTATAAAACTTACAATAAAATTTAGATGTATTTACATTTCCTCCAGGAATGTGTATTTTTTCTATGAGGCTTTGGAAATTCTCAGTTTGTGTTTTCTCTGCTCCACCCTCAATGATTAAGGAGACACGTTTTCTAATTTTCTAATCAATGGCTGGAAATAAGACTTTATCCTTCATAGTATTGCATAAGATACAAACTTCTGCAACGAATCGCAAATGATCAATGAATGAGGACATATTTGAAACAGCTCCACAATGATGCACTTCAGCAATTTCTTTCAACTCCATTTTGATAGCTTTATCCCAGTATTTTATCCTACTGATAGGAGGATTCAACAAAGTACAATCATTGTTACTCAGAAGATAATACTTAGTAGGTGAGAGTCTTGTAGACATTTTCATAGGGCAGCATTTAAATAATTTTGAACCTTCAGTACTTTTCTTTGTTGATGTTGCCCCTGCTTATATACACCATGATTCTTCTAAATAGTACACTGTCTGTTTATTTTGGGGTATGAAAATATCTTCAACTTCATTTTGTGGTTTCTTCCCTTCCAGCCACAGTTTTGCGTTCAACTGTATCTGGAACAATATTAGCATAAAATCCTTCCTTATCATGATTGTCCGTTTTGAATTGATCACTTCCTAGAGTCTCATCTAGCAAAAGATATTTAGTTTGACCAATTTGTCTTTAAAGATATCTCAACTGTCTGCTGATGGACTATCTATTTGGAGGCCGCTCTACGAATTGTTTAGTTTTCTTTTACATGTGTCATGTGAATAAAAACTAATTTTTCAATAAAAATGGTTTTCCATTAAAATTTTGCTTTTAATGAATGCACCCAGCTGCAATTCTCCTTTAATACCACGTGCAACCCAATCACAACAAATTCATTACTCTGTTTAGCAGGATCAAAACGTATGATTATGCGCCCGCATATGCCACATTGTGATTGATTGCCAAGCTCGCATCCAAAAGAGGTCTGTTGTTCCACTACACATTTTGTTCACTGTCCAACTTCACATTGGGATCACCAGTTGAGTTTGTGTCCAGGGAAGAGTCATACATCAGTTGTGGACTCCACTATTAAGATTTCTTTCTCTACAAGCCCTGTCAGAATGATTCACTATGTCTTTTAATCCTTGCTGAAAGAAAGCACCTGAGCAATCTGTGGATGATATGCCTTCTGCCACTCTTCAATTTCGCATGTTGAGCCTTTGGATGGAATGCAGGCAAAACTACCTGTTGTTTGATCCACCAAATTTTCATCATGGCTGACATCTGTCTTTGAGGTTTCACAGTTGTTTGCAAACAATAGTGTATTAGAATGGTGATGATCTACATATGACCAAACACTTGACAACCCCTCAGTATCATTTAAACATGTCTCTAATGAAATGAAATGTCAGGTGATCGAATCACTCTATTAGAAATAAAGCCATGTTTTTCTTCCTTAAAAGGCCTATGCCCTGTTGACTATATGCATAGCGCGCTCCATATGCGTAGCGCACTTGTTATTTCACACAGGCTAGGGAGCTTATATGTGTAGCGCGCTCTATATGAGTAGTGCACCTCCTCTACCGTGCACACAGAAATGCACTGCAATGAATGTGGTATATCCAGATTTTCATTCTAGACTTCAGTTCTTCCATGACTGTGTTACCATCTGATATAGTTACATTTGTGTTATTCTTTGCCACGTTGATGCTCCATCGATAGACCAAACCGTGTAAACATATTGGCAACATCATTAGCGCCTCTCAGTTTATTTACATGGGAAGCTCCACTAGAGACAATTATATTTTGTCCATGTGTATCGTTTATCAACACCTTTGCACTTGAAAACATCTCCCTCCTGTGCATTCGATTGTCAGTGAACTTGGTCTCAGATTTCAGATTGTCCAACTTCATTCTTGTATAAGGCACTTCTGGACAGCTACAAGCCACACATGGTTCACTTTCAAGATTATAACCATCAAACTCCACCAAACTGCTGAGCGTGTTGTATAATTTGGCATTTCTGGCATTTGGATGCAAAACTTCATTTTGTTTGATTTCGCTTTGTCTCTGATTGCTGATGATGTTCTTTCTGTGTGTGCTTTTGTAGGGATGAGTCCTGGCTAGGTGACCAAAGCCTGCATTTGACATTTTTCATGAGGGCAGACTTTAAAAATATACTTATTGCAAACAACTAATTTGACAATTTCTTCTCCAAAATAGGGTTTTGGAGAAGAATCATCCTTTTGATCATTGAAACTCCTGAAATAATAACTCACTGAACCTTCCTCTGGCTTGCACATGTTATTGAAATACTTCTGAAGACTAAACCCTGAGCTCAAGAATTAAAATGACTCTTTTCTGGACCACAGTAACATCAGTGATTGCAAATGACAAGAAATGAATTTTTGAGAATTTGATTATGACATGGGACTGACAGGACCGAGTCTAACACATCCATTGACCAAAATTTTTCTATGGGAGGTGCATAATGATGATGGAAACACGCTCAAAAAAATTTAGGTCAATCTAGTCTACCATTTGGGAGATATGGAGAAAACAAGTCACTGTCCCATTAAAATCTAGCATCAGCAGCATGAGGGTGCAAATCTGAAGGTTGAAGCAGACACCTAAAGGTTAGATCCAGCCAAAGGATACCTATAGAAGATAAATAACCACACATTAGATAGCAAAGAGCATGCAGCAAATGAAATACAGGCATGCAACAAAGGGAATACAAACATGCAGCAACAAAAGGAGCCAAAATACCTCATAGCACATATATTCGACTCATAGGTAAGTGACTAACCCACTCCTCTGTTGCATTGGTGTAATTGAAAATATGCATAAGCAAATGAGATGGTTAGGGTTGAACGAGAAAAGGTGGCCAGTTAACTAGCCACCCTCATCCAGTTGACTGCACTCATTCGAAGATGCCACCACATGTGCCCATAGTCAAATGAGAGAAAAATCCCAAGGATAGGTATTGGAGAGTTTGCAAACTCCGATGCAGTGATGATAGGTTATTGCGGGAAGAAGACATGATGATAAGGCAGGTGGGGACCAACGGTCCAAATATGGCAATGCACATTTTGGCCAGCTCAACCCATCACCAAAAATATCTAAAAGAAGAAATAAGTACTCCTCAAAACACTCTCCCCACCTTTTCTTCCATTTCATCCTCATCCACTCAGCTGTAGCAAGCTCTATACCACCTCCATAGCCTCGAAACCATTGTTCTCTATCATTTTCAGTCATCCTTCTACTATCGATGTTCTACAGGAGTAGTAACAGGTTCTACAGGAGCACCTAGAGCTAGTTCTACAGGAGGGGCAGTAAGCAGTTTTTAAGGAGAAAACACAGGATTTTTGCTCGATTTATGGCTTGAGGACGTAGGTTCTATGCATACCCACCTTGATTATTAATATGTGCAAGGAATGATACAGTTTTAAGGAGGTATTGAGCTTGTAGGAGAAGAGGAATTCCATAAAAAAAATATGCCTGTTTTCTTAAAAAAAACACAGTTTTTCTCTGTTTTCCTGTTTCCTTAAAATTCTTGTCTCCATCTCTAGTTTGGGTGTTCAAAGAGGGTATAAGAAAATGACAGGGGGATTCGTGAGGAAGGAGCCCACAAATTCAGCTAGGATCCATGAGCATCCTGAAGTAGTAGCCATTTTTACCAGAGCAAATTGGATGTCATTCTTTGAAAAATTACAAGGGTTTGATGAAGAAGTGGCTCAGGAGTTTGCCCTTTCTTTAGTCCCTCACTCAAGGACCCATGCCACTGTTACTTTGAGGGGTCTCTCCATGGAAATCACCCCATAATTTATCAGTAAGGTTACCAACCTTCCCCTTGGATTACCTTGGAGCAAAGATGAAAAGCCAATTGGGCAATCTGCCAAGAAAAACTTCTTCCAACCAAATGAACATCCTATAGAAGACAAAAATGGCATTAGAAGAACCAGCATACCTTACCCTTGGGATGAGGTCAGTTACAAAATTATCAATTATATTTCCTATGAAGGAAGGTATATCATAGTCTATGGCTGCCATTTCAGACTCCTCCATAAGCTGAGATATGGTATGGAAACTCCAACACCCCAGAAACTCAGCATTCCCTATTTTCTCCTGCAGTCCCTTATAGACTCCAGCATTAAGTTGAAGGCAGGAGGTCCAGATCAGTTGGCTCACCATGGGTTGATTAAACTACTAGTGGAAGAAGGCCTTCATACCTTCATAACCCCCATAGCATGGGAAATCTTCAGAAATATGACGAGAGAAGATGATATAAAGGCCCTCACATATGACCACAGTCCTTTTGAAAGTGAGGGGAAAGAGAAACAAGGGGAAGAAGGGGAGGAAACTGAAGAACAAACAGAGGAGGAAGACACCAAAACAGAGAAGGAGGAAACTAAAACAAAGGAGGAAGAAACCAAAACAGAGCAAGAAGAGTCAAAACCAGTAGAGACAGAGAAGACAAAAGGAGAGGAACAAGGGGCAGAAAATATAGAAGTGTCTCCTGAGACCCTAGAAAGGGAGGCAGCAGCTGCTCTTGCTGCCCTCAGCACCCCAGTTAAATCCAAATAAAAGAGGAAGAGGTGAACATCAATGTTCTTCAGGGCTCAGAAAAGCACAAGGATAAAAAAAGGAAAACCACAGCCATCTTCAACAATGCCTATTGTAATTGAAGATTCACCCACTGTCAAAGGGGAAGAATCTCTCTCTAAAACCCCCATCACATATGAAAGAGGAAGTCCTAGATCTTCCACCTGGAAGTAAAGAGTGAAACTACAGGACTCAAAAACAGCTCTATGGGAGGCACGTACTATTCTACAGGAGACCCTAACTAAGCTACAAGAGACTGAAAAACTTGAAAAAGGGTAGAAGAATAGTCAAAGGGGAAGGAGGAAACAACAAAGACTCAAGAACCTGACCCCCAGCCTAGTTTGGGCTCTTACTACAATCTTCTTGAGAGGGGGGGGGGAATCATTCCACAAAAATTTGTAGTCCCACTTTTCTTTGAGCTAGAAAAAGAAAGGATAAGGAGCCATAGATGGATGCAAATCGCCAAATCCAAGGGGGTAGAGGATATTGGCCACATGGAGAACAAGCTTAGAGAAATGGGTAGGGAGTTAAGTGTTGTAAGACATAGAGAGGCAATCACAAGAAATCACTTGGAAGCAGAAAATGAGTTGCTAAGAAGACAGCTGCAAGAAAAGGAGACACAATTGGCATGCATGGCCAACTGGTCTATGGAGGCACTATAGTGCAGAACACTAGAAAAATCATATGGAGTATACCTCAAAGACCAATGGCTGCAGTTTCAAAGCAAGACTTTGGCACAGAGAAGCACCATGCCTTTCCAAGATTATAAACAGTTTATGGACCTATGTGACCAAAGTTCAGTAGAAGACAAGGCAAAGATCGCAGAGTTCTATTTGCATAACATGGCCCTCATCGATATGAACCTATGGGAGCCCAATGCTAGGCTAGGGTACTTGCAGCTGATGCCCATGCCATCATGGATGAATCATGAGGAGAAAAGGGCAACAAAAATCAAAAAGTTGATGGAAAAAGAGCAAAATGAACCCTTAATGATCAGAGCTGAGCCATCAGACCCCATGGCTCTCATCAACACACACCAACTGCTTTCAAATAATCCTCAAAGTGCCCTTAAGTATATCAATGAACAGGCTCAGGCCATTGCACATTTTGAGGGCATGGAAAGATTACTTGGGGAAGACTGTATTCATGCTTGTATGAGGAGGTGGAACACTCTCCCACATAGTCTACAAATTAGGCAGTATCATTCCCCAAAAAGGATGAAAGAAGCATTAAGGAGAGTGCCACTGTACAAGCATTTTGTGCAGAGTTTGAAGGCCAATTGGATTGGCCTCAAATTAAGTCCCCCACTATTGATAGGCCTACTGGAAGGTAGAAAAGAGGAATAAGAACAACAACAGTGGGAAGAGGTGGATAGAAAGGTAGGATTCCATGACAAAGAAGAGGACCTCACATCAGAAGCATGGGATGTCACAAAGGCCATCAGGGCCATCAGAGATGAGGAGATGGACTAGTTGCTCAGAGGATGAGCAACACATTCAGTAAGGGGTGATGATGAGCCCCATAAATGGGTAATTATATGGGATCATCTTGCCTCCTAACTTAGCTTAATCCACCATTCTCATTAGTTTATTGCATGTTTTTTATTATATTTATGCTAATAGAGTGAGTTGGGTTGGTCATTATGCCATGGAGTCTAATGTGTGCTTAATGCAGATTTTTGGTCAATTTTGGAGACAAAGTCAAAGATTTAATGGACATTTGGTAGCAAATATTCAAAGAAGACAAGGTAAAGGATTTATAGGAGGGTATCCCCCTCATTTATGACTCCCCACTTTGAATTCTCCATCATGCAGCTTGCAACACAAGAAGCCACATCAATGCACCAAAGAGGCAGCCAAGAAAGTGGAGGATAACTTTTGTTTATATCGAGTTTTTGGAGCCAAGCCTCCCTGATTTTAAGGAAGCTGTTGGGGGCTTCATTTGTATAAGTAGAGAAGCCTAGGGCCTCATTAGGTTGTTGGAAGTTAGTCAAATTTTCGAATTTTTGTTGCAGCTTTGCTCTGCTCAACTTCGATCTTACTTTTGTTGACAGTTTCATGTAATCCTATTATTATTTTGATAATGAAGATGAGATCTTGTTTGAGCTAGCACTGAGTTACCTCAAAGGGCTGAAGCTCTTGGGTTAGGGCCCAATCTAAGCAGCCAAGCTCCTTTTGTTTTGTATTTATATGCTTTGTTTCAATTTATGAATGAGTTGCTGTTAGATAGATTTCTTTCTTAGTTAAAAATAGGTTGCTTTTGGTGATTTAAAAGGTTGTTTCCATTTTAGTTTGTTGTAGTAGGTTGAACAGTGATAGAATAAGATACAAAAATTCCATCAACAGAGCCTTGGCCTCCTTTCTCCCCTTTGGGACCATGAACTAAGGCCAAGACCCTCTTGTTGCAAAAAAAAAAACACAAATTTGTCTTTTCCATAGGATTTCTAGTGTTGCATTTTGTTAGAAGGTTAATGATTTTGCTATAGATCTATTTCACCATGTTCATTTCTGTCTTTTCAATAAATTTCCTTCCATGCTTTCTTTCCATGTAGCATTTTTTCAACATTTACTTTCCTAGATCAGAATTTAGACTAGCTTGATGCAAAGTTTTGTTTTTTGATGTAGCTATTTTCCTTGCTTGCTTAATCTCATGATGTGAGTTTCAGTTATCTGATAGCAATCTCCTTCTCACAATAAGTTAGCCAATCATCCATCACCATTTCCCTTTGATCTATGTTCTACAGGTCACCCAAAGTCCCTCACAAATCTGTCTTAAGTTTCTGCACTTTTCTCATGAACTTTGCTCTCTTTCCTTGAACAAGTACAACTATCTTTCTCTTTCTTGATCCTTCTTGATGAACCCTAGACACCTTAACCCATCACCCTAGCCTTCAAAAACCCTTTCCACCCACTTTCCCACCTTAAAAACCTCCAAAACGACTCTTGGCATCCTCTTGTAGATCCCCTGCAGCCTCTTGTAGATTTTCCTGTAGGTGTCTTTTTGAAGTCTGATTGCACGAAAAGCCTTCAGAAGGCCATCTGGGACCTCCTAAGACCCATCCACACCTTCTTGCACCTCTGCAAACTCCAAAGTCGCCCTCCATCGCCACCTAATGGTTGCCACATGCACAAACAAATAAATTACATGCATGACCATTTCACTTAAAAATACATAAAAATCCAAAAAGATTTTTTTTTTCTCATTTCCTTATAGAAGCTTGAGTAGATGTTGTTTACTTCCTAAGTAGGTAATGTCATTCATTTTATGGTTTTTCATCTCTCTTTCTGCAAAACTAGGATTAGCTGGTTAATTAGGGTTTGCTAGGTTTACTTCACATTTCAATGTTCTTTTCATTTCTGCAAGTAGAGTAGCCTCTATAGAGTAAGCTTTCCTTCTTTCATCACATATAGAGCTTCTTCTAGAATCCATAAAAGTTGGCTTGAGCTCCTAGCAATCTTGCGCTAGCTGAACAAGTGACCTCCTGCAGTAAGAACTAATACTTGTGCATACAACACCATTGCTTCCAAGTTTGTTACAAACTACCAGGTTGATAAAAGTAAAGTAGGAAGCCCAAGAGTTACATCATTATTGTTGCAATACTAGTGCTCACCACTTCTATGTTCTTCTTTTCTACTTCAAGTGAGGGGGCTTGTCATTCAATCTCCTCTGTCTCTATTTCTAGAATTTCAATTGAAAGTCTGAGAGTTTTGAATGGGTTTATTGAGGTTGTTGTCTTTGGTTGTTCTCCTCTTCCTTCTATTTGAACCATTCATGTTAAGGGAGTTCCAGACTCCATCAGTACCTCTTTCCCTTTATTCCTGCTACTCACCTTGGCCTGGACTACTTTCTGCACCTGGATCCATTTTTCTCCTTTAAACTTCTCTAGATCTTCCTCCTCATTTTTTTTGCAATATCTTGCGAAATACCCATATTCATGGCAATTTTTGCATTTGAATGTTGCTCGTAGTCTAACTCTTGAATATAAGACCAGTCTGCTATTGTTAACTTTATGGCTTCAAATAACCCTATTTTCTTACACATGAATATTGATCCCTTCTCTCTACTATGTCTATGTATTTTCCCAGGGTGTTACCAATCATTTCTAGTGACTTTGGGTTCAAGTAGTGCAGTGGAAGATGAGGGAGGCACACCCACACTGGAACTACTGACATCACATCTTGTGTCAGATCGAAGTCTGGTGACCATGAGTTTAGATACAAATCCTGAGGTCCCATGAAATATGGTCCATTCCTAAAGGTGAGATTTCTGTCGTCTACTGAATAAAAAACAAAGACAAAAAAACCCTTACCAACCAGGAAGCTTCTGATGCCTCCCTTTACTAGTGGTTGTCAGTTCCTCGGTACCCACACCTCTATAGCCTTGGGGGAAGGCCATAACCCTGTAAATTGACCGATGAGCCCTCTTTTAGCTAAGTTCAAAGCAGATCTGCAAGAACCTTCAATGGGCAGGGCGATTGTGGGGATGGTGTCGAGTTTCTTTACAAACTTTCGTTGAGTTTCCCTTGCTGGGTGTTTACCATTGTTTCCAATTAGCTTCCTGAATGCAAGGATCTCTAGTGGAGGAGGCGAAGGAGGAGGGGCCTCAGGGCCCCCTCCCAGGGCCATGGTGTTGGAGGGAGTACTATACTAGGGGTTGCTGCTGTGCGCGCGAATCATCTCCAACCCGCTCTCCGTCTGATATTATAATATTTAAATAATATGAACTTGTAATATTATTTTTTTCAAACAATAGAGTTTTAATGTTAAAATGATTTCACAATTTAGATAACACAAATTCATAATATTTATGATAGAAGTATCTATTTTGTAATAGGGTTTTGATAATTTTAATTTAACTAGCTTAGATCCATCTTATCTTTGGATCTACCAAGCATCGAGAGAGATCAAATCAAGAGATTTTATCTCTCTCGATGCTTGGTAGATCCGAACCTAAGATGGGTCTAGGCTAGTTTAGTTATTAATTACAATTACAATTTTTATTTTTACTTTTATTTGTATTTTTATGTAATTTGACCAGGTTAAAATGTTTTATTATAATTATGATTATTACTTTTTTAATTCCTAGATGTAGTTGTATATGCAGGTCAAACAACAAGACACTTTTCCCATGCGAGTGTTGCATGACAAAGCAAAGGGAATGAGGTGGAAATCAATCCATTATTAGAAAATCAGAATGGCATAAATATTTTCTTATTTTGATAATTTCTTGTGATTTCTTTGTGTTCTTATTATCTTCTTTTATGTATTCTTTTATCTTCTTATCATCATGAAACTACCAAAAGATAAGTTCATGAATATCAAAATAATAAAGACACATGATGTAGGCTCTCATCCAATGTAAAACCCCTCTCTCAAGGGAAAACCCAAAAAACATTTCTTCTCTTCCTTTAGAACCAAATCAAATGAGACAACCAATACCCTTTGACTAATACAAAGACCTCCTCCAATCCACCAAGTCAGCCTTCCAATAAAGTACTTCCAAGATGACAAAGGTCTGCTTCTAGTCAAAAAAATTCAACCTTCTTCAATCCTGCTACAATCATAGATTTCGGCTTTACTGCATTAGAATTTTGGCCTATACTATAGACCTACAACTTTTGACCCTCCTGCAAGTCATAAATTTCGAATATGTGAGCCAAAACAAGAGAAAAATAGCCTTGTTTCCTTCATTAGGGTTCCTCCTTCCTTTGTTAGTGTTTTTCTTATTTAAGAATTTCTCACTCCTTTTTCTTGCTTTTGTACTTCCTTGTGACTGTAGATCAAACTTGCTTGGATGGATGCCATAATAAGTTGAAGTCATAGCTTATATATAGTGGTTATGTGACGTTGAGTTCCCTTCATGAGTCTGACTTGGTGGAGGAGGCACAAATTATATTTTTGACACAAAAATAAATTTCTTTTGTGATATAATAATCCCAATAAGGCTCTAATACAAGATGACAAGGACAATGACTTATGACACAAACCATAGAATCACACAATGGGTTATTTGGCCTAGAAATATAAAAATTGAGCATGAGACCCATGCTTATAATTTTCTTTTCTTTTACCACAATTTTTCTTTTTCTTTATTTTTACAAATACATAATAATATCATGTCATGAGCTAGACAACAACTATGAAGACTGATACTAGTTACATTTTCAACACTCCGTCTTAACTAGGGAGGTATTCAGAATTGTTTAACCGATACAATGTTGACATTAATTTGAAGTGTTCCAATAAGAGTACAACAACATATGCAATGCTAGCTACCATCAAGGCCAAAAACTGACACGATATCAATCAAGTTCATCAAGTCTACCCGCTAAGACACTAATTCAACAAGCACTAAGGTGTCATCAAGGCTACCTACCAAGACACTGATTAAACAAGTACTAAGGTGTCATCATGGCAACCTGCCATTATATGTACCATCAGGCTACAACCGTGGTATCAATCCAACAAGATATAGATACCATATAGTCCTCCATGCCAAGATACTAACCCTGATTGGAATCTAGGTATTATCAAGGTCAAGATATGAACACTAATATAAAGCTCCATATCATTAAGACTAATCTGGAATTTATCCAGGACAAAGAATGAAAGGTATTACAGACTCGTGTGCATGGATGTGCCTATGTTACTTATGCAATGGATCGATAAGATTTCTAGAATACATAGACACTGAGGCAATAAGAGAAAACATAATAGTAAAACATGTAAACAAAACAAGTTTAATAAGGAGTTAACCCAATGCTCTTGGGCTATGTCTCCTGGTCCAGCCTTTCAGTGGTGGCCTCTCTATTATGTTTTCAAACAGAGGTTTTACAACGGTCAGCTCGATTCGAGTCTCATTAACATAATGAAGTCAGTAGGACTGGAGTGCCCAGACTCTCCTTACTGAATCTCAACCTCTGAGGGTCACAGTAGTATGATAGGCCTACGCCGAGGAGTTGCTTGAACCTCTCAAACCTTCAATGGAGTACACAGACTCTCTGACTCTCTCTGGATCTATCCGGCTCGATGTTGCCTTCAGGTCAACTTGACTTCTACTCTCTATTCTCTGCTATTAGCTTTATGTGTCTCTGCGTGTTGCCCCCTTATCTCTCCTTCTGTCAGTTCATGGCTTTAAAGCCAGTGTGTTCTTTAACTGCTCATTTCCGCTTCCTGACCTTTTGGTTTCCTTTCCTCTGTCCATTCAAATTCCTCTGCTCTACATCATCATCACTGGGTAACGCCTCGCAGGGAGGTGGCCACCTATTTGCTAACGAACTAGGTGTCAGATTCCTTGAATCATACTTGAATGGTCGTTAAATTTTTTTGCTTCAAGATTGCCCGTGAACACGAATCGTTTACCAAATCATCATCCATGTCGAACTTCAAATCCCCTGTCATATTGATTTTTGACTTGTCAAATCTAGTCAGTCATCGGGACGTATCTCCGCTGTCGATCTGGACCCTCCAAATCCTAGAATCGTCCTTCATATCGGGCAGACAAGTCACACAACGTTTACCCATCTGGTGCGAGCAGTTTTCTCTCTCTTCCTTCGGACGCATGTCGCTCGATGTGTGGCATCAAGCGGGACTTAGTCAAAACTGCTTATCGCCTCGAAGCCTTCCAATATCCTGCAGGTTTTGGGGAATCCCGCACTACGGAACTGAAATAGTTACTTTTCCAAATTTTATAGCATTTTCAGGTCTGGGTGCTTCGGGGCTTTCCTTCACTGAGTGGGATGCCCTGCGTACACGTATCAGAATACACCTATGTTTCTTGATCTAGCCCCCAGTTTTTCCAGTTTTGTGCCATTGCGCTTTACCATGGGCCAATGGTCTACGCGCTCAACTGAGGGTCCTCGTTGCTCTGCTCTGGCCACAACTGCAATTGTTATGAGGATTCCTTCTCATAGCTTTGATCTTTTCTAAGACTTGAATCTTTTAGCATAAATTGAAACAGTCATGAAAACTTAGAGAGTTTTTAGGATCCAATTTGGATCACGACCTTCCCACTGAAAAATCTTTTGGACCAAAAAAATTTGGTTTTCTTTGAAGCATCAATCAAGTGAGGGTATTGCTTCCTCACTTGCTCAATTTCTATCCATTTCACAATGCTTGGCTTTGAACCTTTAAGTCCGATCCTGAGGTACTCAACACCCCCTCTGTATGTAGTTTTTACCTTCCTGTCCAGAACTATATCTTCCTACAAGTCATTAAGATATTCAGGTAACAGATCATCAATAGAAGGAAATTGACTCTACTCTTCAGGATCTTCAATTAATGAAGGTTCAAATAGTCTCAAGTGAGGAGTTCTGGGATGGGTGACCTCCTGGGAAGTCCTGGTTACTGGGTGCAAGCCCCGGAAGTGATGATTGATGCTATGTGATTCGTTCTCCACATTTCACTAGTTTCAATCCCACTTCTTCACCCCTGTGAGCATCACCCGATGCAATGAGTGCTAAGAGAACTATTCAAAAATCATGAGAAATTAGTCAGTTACGACTACCTCTCATGGAAATGGTCATACGTTTGAATGACTTACTTAACGCAGTTGAATCCCAAAATGATATCTAATATAATGCACTGCGTAATCCCCCATACTTAAATTCAAAAAGAGTCAAGGGATCTCTAACTTGAATGGTTCATGAGGCACC
>APFE031482133.1:0-16731 GCA_000404065.3 Pinus taeda
CATCTCCCCATCTGTTTGTTATTTTTGTTCAAATTTTAGATTTTTTTTTATGAAGTATATTATTTAGTATGGATAATTTTTATTAAAATTTTAGATTTTATAATATATATGCAAATGATAGTGGATATATACGATTTAAAAAGTTTAAACTATTTTATTTATGTTTATTTTTTTTAAATTAATTTAAAAAAATAAAGTAATAAATGAAAATTAAATATAATATATAAAAACCTTTTTATAATATTATATTTATATTCAAGTATGATTAGAAAAAAATATCAAAATTACTATAATGAAGTTGGAAAAAAATAATTAAAGATAAAATTATATTAAAAAATGTGTAAAGAGTAATTAAATCATAAAACTAAATAAAATTATATTTACATTTTTAAAAATAGAACATATTAAATAGCAACAATGCTTATTTTCAATTTTTTTCTCTAATTAGAGATTTTATAATTAGTTTCCGAGTAATACTTATTTATTTCCATGTTTGTAGGCTTTTTCTAGTTAAAATGTTTTGCACCAAAATACATTTCTTATAACTTGTGATAACAAGTATGACTAAAACACATGACGATTAAAGCATATCCATATCCCTCTGTTAGCTCTAAAATTAGAAAGTTTAGAAAAGAAAAAACATAACAACTGTCACTTCTTAGACACTTCCAACTAAATTTAAAAAATATTAATTACAGTCTTAAAAGCTTAGAAAAGCAAAAAGATAACCACTATATTTAGAAACAAGAATATAATTTGCATTCTTGAATACAATTAAAGAAATATTACTTAAATTCTTAAAACTTGAAAAAAACAAAAAATTAACAGCTAAATTTAGAAAGCAAAATCCTAATTATATTCCTAAATACTTTAACAAAAACAATTAAATTTTAAAAAGCAACAAAAAAATTTGGCAAAAAAAAATAAAACAAGCCAAAATTTCAAACTTAGAAAGTGGACACAAAATAAAAAACCTTAGGGAGTAAATTCAAAATGTGAATCCTATCCGAAACCATCAGACGAACCACATTAGCTCACATTAGCTCCTTCAAAATGTCTTTCAAATCTCAATGATGCTATTATACCAAAAGAGAATCTCATTATGAGTAAAAAATTACAATACAAAAATTAAAACTATTAATATAGTAATAACATGAATTAAATAATAATCAACATGAATTAAATAATAATGATGATTATTATAATAGTCAAAAATAAAACATAATATTTCAAACATATATTTTATTTATTTTCCAAAAATAAATATAAATTGAAATTAAAACTAATTTTAAATAATATATAAAAAAAAATCATTAAAAAAAATTCTATTAATAAATAAAACTATATGTCTGTTATATTATATATATATATATATATATATATATAAACAAAAAAATAAAATACTGAAAACAAACACAACAACAAATAAGATGATGGTCCAAAAAAAATCCATAAAGAAAAAAACTATGAACTCAACAAAAAAACAACAGTAAAAAAAGTCAAGGGAGCATAAAAGCAGATGAGTGCTTATAACAAAGCTTTAGAAGAAGAGGAAACACCAGATGGCTAAGTTTAAATGTGTGTAATCCTACTGCCCTAGGCATGTAATCTGAAATAACCAAACAATCTACTACTGGGCATGTAAATGAACACAATAACTCTTTTTTCCTTTTTTTTATTTTTTGTGACAATGTGAATGCTAAATCCTCTTTTCCTATCTTCCTAGGTGCTTTTTCCATAGTTCGGCCTTAAAATAGGCTACTACAAATCGTCCGATAGGATGTCCAAATGCCTCCTATAGAATGTCCTAATGTTACTACATGATCCCCTGTATTCCCACAAGATCTAGTTGAGAGCAAGAGGAGGGATTTGGAAGGTGGTGTAAGGCTCAACGAACGTGAATGGTGGGAGAAATGAGGAAATGGAAGGGTTATGACTCCTTCAAAGATTAAAAAAGAGTTTGTGAAATGGTTGGACTTGCTCAACAAACTTGGAGAAGTGTTCTTATGAAATGATTAATTTGGATAGGGATTAGTGGAAAAAATGATAATCATGGATTGATGAAGTTAGGATGAGATTGTTGGTCATGAGATCTCTCTACACTTGTGAAACTCCTGCATGCATCAATCCGTGGCATTTCTCCATGAATCATGGCAAACAAGAAAGATTTCAAATCAACTAAGAAAACAAAATTCCATTATCTAGTTGCCTATTTCATCCATGGAAAAACTTGCATAATAGTACGAAACCTTTATGAGATCTAATGCAAGGCTGAAGATATCAGAAATGACAATTAAATCCTAATCTTGAAAACTAGTAAAATGTTGACCTAAGTAGTAGAAAACCCTAAATTCCATAAGAAATCGGAATTATGTCTTTTTGGGGCTGCATAGTAGTTCTTTCCTGAAACCATGGTCCCTAAAGGGAGAAGTGCATCCAAAGCTACCTACTATCAACATTTTCATATTCCTTTATCTTCCTAAGCTATTGTTAAAACAATGCACAAATGGGAGAAAACTAATCAAATCCACAACTGCTTGCAACGAAATAATGCTAAAAACAATTCAACCATTAATCTATGAAATCAACTAAGGATACAAATACAAGAAGAGGAGCCTTTGTTGCTAGGGTTGCGCCCTAACCTAAGAGCTTCAGCCCTCTGATTCAACTCACTGCTTGATCAAGGAAATGCTCATTCTGATTATCATATTAGAAAATTACATAACATTGTCTTCCACAAGTCTTGAACTCAAAAATGCCTAGTGCTTTTACATAAAAAATATGAATTCTAATGAGGCTCTAGGGCTCTTTGTTTATACAACTAAAGTCTCCAACTACTTCCTTAAATATAGGGAGGCTCATCTTCCAAACTCAAGATGAACTGGTTCGTTAATTGTCACTCGCTCTATTGTCTTTTGATCTTCATGACTTGGCTACTTGTAACTCCAAGATAGTTTGATTTGATGGAGGAATATTCGAATGAGTGAGGATTAAATGAGGAGGATCTATCTCCTACAATCTCTCCTTCTTGACTCATTCGTGTTTCTGCCCTTAGTTAGCCAAAATTATCATGATTTTCTCTCAAAAACCTGCAACCAATTCACATTAGTCCACTAGACATAACATCTCTCTTTTACTCATCTCATTAAGCAAAATATAACCAAAATATGTAAGGAATTATGACAAGAGTTGATTTAAATAAGCTTGGCGGTGTATGAAGGTCCATAAAGTTACCTAATGATGAGGCTCATCACCACCTAATAGATGATGATCGTCATCCTTAATATTACAAGATAGGGCTTGTACATCACATTTGAGCACCAACACTTGAGCAAGTTAATTCCACATAAGCCCTTTTCCTCTTCTAAGTGTGATGTAGGGAACAAAATTATTATTCAATTGAGAAGTAAAAGTAAATCTATATGGAGTGTATAGTAAATTATTAGATTGAAGAAGAATAATATCCACAATCAATAATGTATAAATAAAATGCATATTTATATGGAGAGTATAATCACTTATTCAATTGACATGTACTGCAAATAACTACCATCATGGCCATCTAAATGATATGCTTATAAATCACCTAGAAAACTATGGATGTGACACAATTTTCCTGAGGAATGGACCAAGACATCGAATATGACAATTTTTTTTATCATAAATGTTATAATAGATTAATATATTATGTATTGTGAAATAATCCAATATCACTATTTATATGATGTGCATTGGAATGTTTTTATAAATTCTTTAAAGTAACAAGAAGCGCTTCCACAACACAAAATTAGCAGCCATAAAATTAATATATAATAGTAAGCAACATTGAGGGTAAACAAATTCGAATAAAGTATTGCAAAATGTGGCAAAATGAAGTAGTATCGAGTGTCGTAAATGATATTCAAAATCACTTTGTCATTCTTTAATCACTAAAGGTTCCAACTATTTATAACTTTATCAAAACATCCAAATGTAACTCCAACAAGGAGTGGCATAAGATTTTGAATGGAAATCTATGACGATATGAAATGTGAAAAACATGAGTCTAACCACCTTTTCAAAGCTATGGTTATAACCGAGACTTGAAATCTACCCTTCATATTTTTGTTTTCGATCAAATTGATTCTATTAGTTCTTTTAAAGAGAGCAACAATTTTTTTCAGGTATGCTTCTCCCCCCATTTCATTCCAGCCAAATTTATTAACTAGGAGAAAGATATAAAAGGTGATACAAAAGTGCCAAAATTTAGATTGTCTCCATAAAATAAATGCACAAAGAATCCAAAAAACACATAGAATACATATGAAAAGAACTTCCGTCAAATATTATGAGGGGGTGCCAATTCCTATCCAAAATACAAAATGTTTGAGGGTCTAGGGGGGCCCATAAACATGAATCTCTAGGTGGTCAATCTAACCCTCAATATGATCTAGCGACCTATTAGTCAATATTTGGCTCGTTATAAGTGAAGTCGTCTTGTCCAGAATTTCATGTTTATTACATTTTTAGTCAATCATGAACGTTATCACCTCATTCAGAGAAAGGGTGGCAAAGCAGAACGAGGGAAATTGCATGTAGAGAAATAGGAGAGGGTGGCAATAATCAGTTGTACACAGTCGGGAGAGAGGGAGGATTAAGGAGCCGAGTAGAAAAAGCAGGGACATGGAGAAGGAGGCAAAGAAGTGAGGGAAGAATGGCAGCAGAAGGGAGTATGTCGGCAGGCATATGGATGAGGAGCAGGGCAGGAGAAGGGAACCAGGGTCGAGTGAACTAGGATGCGAAAGGTAAAGGAATAAAGGAGGGGGATACATAGCAGTTTTATATACCTGTGTATGATGATTCAGAGAGCGGGAGTGAAGACGTCGAAGCGGAAAATGAGAAGGCAGAACAGGGGACTGGAAATCTCGGCCGAAATAGGAGAAACACAGGAAGCAGGACCATGAAAAGAGGAAGGGAGGAAGCTGAAGGAAGTCAGGAACAGGTAGCCGAGGAAGAGAGCGGAAGACGGATTCGAGGGTGAGGTCGATGAGGTAGGGGAGGCTAGAGGAGGCGGGGAGTAGCAGAGGGTAGAAGCAGATGTGGTCGGTGCTGTCGAGAAGGTACGGTGGAAGACGGGGAGACCAGCGCTGAAGGGGCAAGTAGAAAGGGAAGGAGGACTATGGAGACACAGGTTCAGGCAGCTGAGCGAGACTACATCAAGAAGACTAAGCCGAAAATCAGAAGGATAATTGAGCACTAGGAGGAAGAGGCAATTCAGGCACAGTCTGAGGAAGAAATGGAGGACTCGGTGCATCTCCTGCCAAATCCAGGACATACTCGAGGCCGAATGACATGATATAAACAGTCTCTACACTTATATTGGGTAATGAAAAGGCTTATGGCCAAGGCTATTAAGCAGATAGCCTTGGAAATGGCTAAGTTATCACAGGGGATCCTAAACCTGAAGAAAGAGCTTAAGAACATCCTAATCACTCTTCTCATGTAGGACAAGAGGCTGGAGGATCTTCAGCAGCAACTAGAGGCGAATGTCTTGGTAATCAAGAAGGAGAAGGAGCAACAAGAAGATGTTGGGAATGAATGAAGAAAATGCATGTTTTTTGAAGAATTTAGAAAGTGGAATTCTTAGTTTCCATTAGATATGTATAGGATCTATGTTAATTTTTACTTGAAGTCACATGACAATAGTAACAGTTATAAGATTGATGTTTACAAAGCTTGGAAAGACAGACTGAAAACCTTTTATTTTTGGTTAGCACTTAAAAACTATAGGTGGTCAATAAACCCGGTTTCCCCTCGGGGCGAGTTGAGACCACCTTAAGATTGTAGTGGTTTCATTTTTGTTAATAGAAAATGGTAACTCCCTAGCTTACAAAAAAAAAATGTTATCACCTCATTCAATTCATCATGTCTTTGTTTCCCTAGCTCCACCAACAGTGGAATAACACTGCATCTCGTTATACAAACATTCTAAATATGGTGGTGCTTCCACATGGCTAGGTGATGAAACATGTCCATGAGCCAATTCACCCTCATAAATAGTGTAAACACCCCCATCACTGTCCACTTCTCCTACCCACCTGCAATGGCCAACCAGGACATCGTGAGCTCACCCACCTTGCATGTCATACGCCTTTCCTCTAAGAATTTCACTATATAATCTAGAACACAAAGACCAATTTAATTCAACCACCCAAATGGTGTAGCTTGGTAATCAAATCTTGCTTCAAACCTCAACAAGATAAAAATGGTCAAAAATTACATATTCTTCCATAATTATCACTAAAGAATCACCCCGATGATTACAATGTTTCCCCTTGAATAGAGTACCCCAAGAAACCAAGGAAAGAGGCAGTGAGCCCAAGACCTCAAACTACATCTCTCAACCCTAAGAAAATTTGGCGATAGATATGTGCAACAAATACCACTAAAGATGACAGGGACCATGACAAATTCTTGAAAGCATAAATATGAGGAAACCCAAAAATAAAATATGACCACCAAATCCAAAATTCCATTTACAAATGAACTCATATGGCCTACAAGCAGAGCCATATTTATTCCTAAACAAGGAAGAGAATAAAACCAGCCCATTTTAACTCCTTCGACAAGAAAATTTAGTAGTTCTCTTGTCCTCACCATGTCTCACCATCCTCACTTCTTGAGTTTCTTCCTTAACTCAAGAGGTATGAGAGTTCTTAAGAGTCTCACTTAGTAATGATGAGGATCCTCATATACTTAGTTTGGTTTATAGGCTATAGGAGTCATCAAGTATGGAAATTATCCAAACACCTTAACCTAGAATGTTACATAGCATCAACCAAATCCACATTTAATAAGATAATAAAATATTCCAACACCATCTTGTTTTCTCCCATAAAAATGATGATAAAATTAATAAAGTTTTTCTAAAACCATCTCTAAGAAATATTCCATCTAACAAAATCATACATTTAACTAGAGGATTACAATGTGTTTGCAATATTTCCCATGGGAGCACGTTATGAACTCCACATTTAATCTAGTTAATTGGCTTACAATGTGTGTTTAACCCATATTTCCCATGGGAGCATAGACGTTATGAACTCCACATTTAATCTAGTTAATTGGATTACGATGTGTTTAACCCTATTTCGCATGGGAGCATAGATGTTATGAACTCCATGCTTCTTTTTAGGAAAAAATCAACCAAATGGGCATAACACATTCTTATCTCTCTATTAGGTCCCTACAATACTACTGATTACCCCATTACTATTGTAGTTTTAACCCTTATTAATATTGTTGTGCCCCTACTTTCCCCACATTGTTATTACTGTCCCCCAAAGAATCCCTCTATTGTTATTTTTGTGCCTTTATATTATTATGGATAGGTCGGTTGGGTTATATTGTGACTCCTTAAACTCTTATATATTGAAAGGAGGTTTCGTCATTTGAGTCATAAAAGAATCATTCATTTGTGTAATGTAAAGGAGGTTGACCTCTCGAGGAGGTTGAATTCTAAGGCGTTGATCTATCTTTTCTATCTTTTTGTGAGCTCATTTCATAACATTTGCTATCAAAGCGTTCGATTCTAGGGTTTCGCTACTCCAAATAGGTCATTGTGGCATTTTCGCTATAACATTTTTCTGTGACATTTCAGAAGCGAAAGAAAACCCATTTAAGACTAAATTGTACTAAACCTCAGATCTGAATTTCAGAGCTTTTCACGATATATTTGCGGAGATATGATCTGAGGAAGTTGGTCTTTTTGGAGACTCTTGAATTACATTCCAAACAAGTGACCTGGGGAAAATCGTCATAACTTTCTCTCTGAGCATCAGATTGAAATTTCGTAAGAAGGTATAGAGAGGACGGACTGTAGTTTCTTGTATATATTTTTTAGAGCCAAAGGTCGAAACAGGGACACGTGGCATGTCATACAAGTTCGCTATACTAAACTAGTCTATAATCAGGTCACTGTGGGAGATTTGGCATAACTCTTCCTTGGAGAATCCAATTTGGATATGACTAGTGGCTTTGGAAAGAGGACACGGAGGGCTACTATAGGTCTTAATTTCATAACTTTATGATTCGAAATTACAAAGATACATCAGTGGCAATATCGAGCTCCTACAAAGTGAAAAAAGGTTTGTACATTCTTTTAAATTTCTGCTTAAGCTTGGTTTGAAAAATTATTTTGAAGGAATTCAAAGGGAATAGTAGAGAATTATTATCGGTAACTGATGCCCCAAGGAAAGGAAATGCAAACACCTAGTAAGCAACCTGAAAGCTCTAGCATGACTCATGAAGAAGAGGAAGAAATGCTACATGATATATCAAAATTACAAGACCAAGTGCAACAAACGTCACTCTCACAAAAGCTAACGGAAGCTAAGATAAATGGCGTGGAATCTAAGATAAAGGGCGTGGAAGCTAATATGAATGGCGTTGAAGCTAAGATAGACGATTTGAACATCAATTTGAAGACATATTTGAAGACAGACATGACAGATTTGAAGACAGATTTGCAGATAGACATGCCAGATTTGAAGACAGATTTGACAAATTTTCTACAAGAAATACTTACTAATGGTGAAAGGGTAGTAAAGGAAACTCATGATGCGAACAAAATAAATGTTAATCATGATTTCATAGACTCTAATGTTGGATCGAAAACCCACCATATTCCAAAAATCGATATGAGGAAGTTTGATGGCAAGATCCCGCAACATGGATATTACAAATGGAGCAATTTTTCGAACTCAATAATGTGCAAAACGCACAAAAGGTATGTATTGCAACTTTATATTTGGAACCAAATAAGTTTTTATGGTATCAATTGCTTTGCTTTCATAAACAAATTATCACTTGGGAAATTTTTACAGAAGAATTGATAGCACATTATGAGGATACAAAAAGAAACACTCTTTTTAGCCAATTGATAAGTCTCAAACAAAAGGGTTCAATAATGGAACACATTGAGGAGTTCCAAAAATTGAACATAAGGGTAAAAAATATTCCAAAGGAGCATAGGATTGACACCACAACATTTGGAAGAAAAAATAACAAAAGGGATTTGTTACAGTTGCGATAGCAAATACACTAAAGGTCATAAGTGTGCTGAGAATAAATTATTCTACTTAGATTGTGAAGAGGAAGAAGAAAAGGAGCAAGAAATTTCAAAATAAGAGGATATACTCCAGTAACAAAGGCTAGATAAAGAAGAAATCAATCTGACCATATCTTGTAATGCATTGGCGCGAATTACCACTCCTCAAACCATCAAGATAAAAGGACAAATCAAGAAGAAAAAGGTAATAGTGTTGATTGATTCAGGAAGTACCCACAATTTTATTCATTGTAAGGTAGCAAAAGAATTGAATTTCTTCCTATATCCAACACCAGAGTGTCAAGTGATGGTTGCAAATGGAGGACCAATAAATTGCTCTGGAAAGTGCCATAATATCAAGCTTCCATGGGAGAATATGTATTTACTAGCCTAATGCTTTCCATTCCAATGGGAGGTGTTGATGTTGTACTAGGACTCCAATGGCCACAATCCTTGGGTACAATAGTTTTTACTTTTCAAGAACTTTTCATGAAATTTTCTGCGGAAGGAAAGGAAGCTGATTTAATGTGTATTACAAGGAAATCGGGAAAGATAATCAGCTCTAACGGTATGGCAAAGCTCTTAAAAAAGGCACAAAGAGGTGTAGTTACACAATTATGTTCGCTAGATGTTTCCACATCGAAATCATCTATTTCTCTAGACCTCCATAAAGCCTTGGACAATCATTCCAAGGAATTTGAGAGTCCCAAAGGTCTCCCACCTATTCATGATCATGAGCATGCTATTCATCTGATTCCATGAAGTGTTCCTCCATACATCAGGTTGTACAGATATCCCTATGCCCAAAAGAGTGAAATTGAACGTATGGTGGCAGAAATGCTAGAGGCTGGTATAATTCAACCTAGTCAAAGTTCTTTCTTTGCTCCAGTAGTATTGGTGCACAACAAGGATGGATCATGGCGCATGTGTCTGGATTATAGGGAGCTCAACAAGCTCACTATTAAAGATAAGTTTCCCATTCCTATCATTGATGAATTACTGGATAAATTGCATGGATCAATTTACTTCACCAAGTTGACCTTCATTCAAGATATCATCAAATCAGAATGAAGACTGAAGACATTTTGAAAACAACATTTAGAACTCATGAGGGTCATTATGAATTTTTGGTCATGCCTTTTGGCATTACCAATGCACCTTCTACATTTCAAGGTTTGATGAATTCCATTTTCAAACCCTTGGAAAATGTGTGTTAGTAATTTTTGATGATATACTAATCTACATCAAGTCTTGGAAGGATCATGTTCAACATGTTGACAGGGAGCTCAAACTATTGCAGGAGAAACAATTATATGCAAAAGGCTCCAAATGTTTCTTTGGAGTGCAAGAGGTGGAATATCTAGGCCATATTGTATCTCATGAAGGTGTTAAGGTAGACCCTATCAAAAATAAATCCATTAAGGAATGGAAAATCCCCACATCCATAAATCATATGCGAGGATTTCTCGGGTTGACAGGGTACTATCACAAGTTTGTTAAAAATTATGGGAGAATAGCAGCACCTCTAACAACATTATTGAAGAAATATGCATTTTCATCGACTCTAAAAGCAACAAAGGCCTTCGAACATCTTAAAGAGGCAATGTGCCAAGCATCGTTCTGAGCTACACCGAACTTCACAAAACCTTTATTATGGAATGTGATGCTTCATGAAATGGAATTGGTGTTGTTTTAATGCAAGATGAAAGACCCATTTCTTTTGAAAGTCATCCAACCAAGGGAAAGTTTTTACACAAAGCTATTTATCAAAAGGAAATGTTGGCAATATTACATGCACTTAAGAAATGGCAACCCTGCCTAATGGGAAGACGCTTCAAGGTAAAAACGGATTATGATAGCCTTAAATACTTTTTAGAACAAAGATTATCCTTTGAAGAGCAACAAAAGTGGGTCACAAAGATGTTGGGTTATGACTTTGAAATCATCTACAAAAAAGGGAAGCAAAATGTGGTGGCAGATGCACTCTCAAGAAAGGATGAGGATGTGGAAGCATTGTTGTGCACCATTTCTATTATCCAACCAGATTGGATAAACAAAGCAAGGGAGGAATGGAGGAATGATGAAGAAGTGTGGGCGCTTATTCGAAAGTTACAACAAGATTCTAGTACATCTGATACATTTAGCTGGCAAAATGATTCATTATGTTACAAAGATCGCTTATACCTATGTAAGAATTCCCAACTCAAACAAAAGATTCTTATGGAATTGCACACTTCTCCCTTAGGAGGGCACTCAGGATTTTTAAAAACTTACCACAGGGTTAAGAAGGATTTTCTCGGATGGCCTTAATTTAGATATTCAAAAGTTTGAGGCAGAATGTTTGGTTTGCCAACATAATAAAGTTGAAACAATTAATACCCTGGGTCTCTAACAACCTTTATCCATTCCAAGCCAATGTTGGGAGGACGTTTCAATGGATTTTATCACAGGTTTACCCAAGTTCGAGGGAAAGAGTGTCATCATGGTGGTAGTTGACAGACTTACCAAGTATGCACACTTTTGTGCATTATCACATCCATTTAAAGCCAGTATAGTTTATACTACATTTATGGAAACAATTCAAAAGCTACATGGAAACCCAAAGATTATTGTAAGTGATAGAGACCCCATTTTCACTATAAATTTTTGAACATAATTATTTTCTTGTCTCGGTACTCAATTAGCTCATAGTTCATCTTATCATCCTCAATCTGATGGGAAAAATGCGATAGTAAACAAATGTTTGGAAGGATATCTTCATTGCTTTGTATCTGATAAACAGACACAATGCGTCAAATGGTTGCCTCTGGCTGAATGGTGGTATAACACTTCCTTCCATACAAAAACAAAAATGACCCCATTTATGGCACTTTATGAATATCAGCCACCATCCATCACATCATATTTAAGAGAAAATTCTAAGGTTCAAGCACTGGAACATCACATCGAGCATCAATAAAAAGTCCTCCAACTCTTAAAGGATAACCTCGTGTTGGCATAGAATAGAATGAAACAACAGGTAGATCAACGTCGTAGCAAAAGAAGTTTTGATGTAGGTGATTGGGTATTCCTACGGTTACAACCATATAAACAAATGTACCTCAAGCAAGATAAGAAGGATAATAAATTATTACCAAAGTATTATGGTCCGTACAAGGTGTTTCAAAAGATTGGTACTATGGCATACCAATTGGAGCTTCCTGCAGCTTCTCGAGTGCACCCAGTTTTCCATGTTTCATGTTTAAAGAAGGTTATAGGCGATAAGCTCCTAGTTCAAACAATATTGCCAGAACATGACGAGGTAGGAAAAATTATATTGGAACTGAGAGCAGTCACAGAAACAAGAACTCGACAGCTATGAAATCAATTGAGTATCTCATCAAGTGGAAGAACTTATCCGCTGAAGATTCCACATGGGAGGATGAGAATTTTATACAGAAGCATCCAAAACTACTCAAGCGTTGAGGACAACACTTTTTTGAAGGAGAGGGGCATGTTAGGTCCCTACAATACTAGTGATTACCACATTACTTTATAGTTTTATCCCTTATTAATATTGTTGTGCCCCTATTGTCCCCATATTGTTATTATTGCACTCGATAGAATTCCTCTATTGTTATTTTTGTGCCTTTATATTATTATTGATAGGTCGGCTGGGTTATATTGTGACTCCTTAGGCTCCTATATATAGAAAGGAGATTTTGTCATTTGAATCATCAAAGAATCATTCTTTTGTGTAATGTAAAGGAGGTTGCCCCCTCAAAGAGGTTGAATTCTAAGGTGTTGATCTATCTTTTCTATATTTTTGTGAGCTCGTTTCATAACACTCTCTAGGTCAGAAAAGGTAGTAAGTTGCCAAAAAAAATATAATGACCTACATCCAACAAGTATATTTTTTTTTACTCATACACCGCAAATAGGAACCTCATTTTAGAAGTTTCTTCATCATTCATGGAACAAAATAATCCATTGTAACATTCTTAATTTAATGCAGGAAAAGAAAAGGATTAAGGATATGACAGAATAAATAATGTGGTACTCACTAATAGAGCATCCTATTCTAAGATCAAGTTCATTACTCCATAATATTGTCTTCCTTTTCAAGAGAAAATGGTGGAGGATATTGTGTCTTCTAAACCTCTTTCCTTTGATTTAAGAGCAATTATCATCGCATGTATAGTTATTCCTACCCTACGAAAAAAATCATCATTATTCTAATAAGAAGCACATGGTGGAAGTATCATTATTTCAACTTCATTTCCCATGAATATCTCCCTATTTCTCTACAAAATGGAAAAGAATCTAGTGAAAAAAATTCTCGGCCATGTCAAGATCTAGCTTCTTAGGGGTTTTCTCAGACATCTTTTCTCTACAAGGAAACATCCCATAGATGTAAAGATGAAGAACACATAATTTTCCTATTTGAAGCAGAAATGAACACATACATAATGTTAGGTGTAAATATTTACATATAGTTGGACTTGAAACATATAAAATTGGTGACTTGAAGCTTTTAATATAGAAAAATATATTGTAAAATTCCAATATAATATGGAAAAAATCAAAACAAATCATGAGTCTAATTCAATGATTATGAAATAAACCATTCATATAATTTGACAAATTAAATAAAAATATTTCTTTTATCCATTTACTTTAGTATTAGAAAAAAAAATGGAAACAAATTGGTGGTAAGAAATATGAAGCAGAAGACCATAACAAACAATATATCAATTAACAACATGAATATTGTCGTCTTGCTAGTTAACATCAAATAAATTTTTGTTTAAGTATGTGTGCGCATATTTTTTACCACACGGGGAAAGGAAATAATTCAAACATGTCAACAAAATGTTAAATATTTAGTATAACTAGTCATAAATATCATTATGTCACAAATGCACTAAAATTCCTTATGAGTGTGGTCCACTAATATGCCTTGTTTTCATAAGTAAAAATAAGGTTATACTGGCATATTTTAAATAACATCACAAATAAACTTTTCATAAGATTATACTGGACATTGCAAGTGTTTTGACATGGTTGTATAGATCAATAAAGAGGTATAAATTAAATGGAAAAAACTATGACAAATGAAATGGTGATCACATCCAATTATGGAAGGACATAATCCCAACTGTCAACTTAGAAGGAACCAATGCCGACATGGAAACTCTCTTTACTAGCTGAAGGCCAATGTCATTGAGAAAATTGTTGATATATCCATGTATAACAGAGATGGGCCTCAACTGGTTGGTTGCACCTGAACATCTGACTAAATCTCCAACCTCATTGCCCAATTTTTCTCAATATTTTGAGAAGATATGCTCAAGTCACCACTACCGTGTTGGATCGATGAATTTGGACAGGATGAAACAAAAATACATACTTAGTCAAAGTTGGGTATACTATGCTGTTAAAATATTCCACACATTCTTCTCCAAGATGACTTTGGAAGAAGATATGGAACTCGTCCATGGAAAAGTATTGACTGCAGTAAACTTAAAGAAAAGGAACATTTATGGGCCTTCACGTCATCCCTTATGTGAACCAGTAGAAGAGGACATTCCACATCCTTTTAGAAAATTATCCTATGCTTTAGAAGTTTGGAAACATGCTTTGTATGCACTAGTATGCTTGGTATGCAATAGGAAGCATAGATTAATATTGAATGCCAAATCCTCCTGTCAGAATATAGGACATTCTAATCATTCCGAAACAATCATAGCATTATTTAGTATGTTTAGTTGCTTTCACTCCTCGAAAGGTTCACGACAATAATTTTTTGAATTTGGCTCACAACTCTTCCAATGAGTTTCATTTGCGAAATTTGCATTCTTTATTGATTTTTATACTTGCTTTGGCTATTCAAAATATTGGCAGAGGTTTTCCATGATAATAAAATTTCCAAAATTGCTATAAAGTGTTTATGAGTTGCATAGGGTTTTAAATTTTTATCTTTATCTAAATTGTATCTATAGGTTTTAGCATAATCTCTATTTGATTAAGAAGCTTTACGAAAACAATTTTTGAATTTTAAATTTAATTTATATATATAAATTAGAGGTTATTATTTGTGAGTTATAAGCTAATTCTAAAAAAAGATAACATGATGTATTTTTATATCAATATTTTAATTTACATTTATATATTATTATTATTTCATCTTAACTTAACAAATAATAAAAATTATTTAAAAAATGGTTTATATATTTTTTACAAAATTTATGAATAAAACAACAAGTTTCATAATTTTTAATTTATTTTTCTTTTTCTGTTATTTGATGATTTAATAGCTATGACACATTTTAGTATTGTTTTTTCTTAAGGAGGATCACCTTCACATACAAGAGATTCCTAGTCTTCTCACAAAACATCTAATCAAAGATTAAAATAGGTTGGGGCTCCATAGGTATTGATAAAATTTACAAATTATGTAAACACTTTAATTTAGTAAGTTGTTGGATGGTACAATCTAATCCACACTTACTATGATGACCAATTATACCAACATCATATTGGTTTCTCTCAATAATATGAAAAATAAAACATTAACAAAGATTTTTCAAACCAACCTTGAGAATGATGTCTCAACAAAGTTATATATTTAAGCTAGTTAATTACATTGTAATGTGTTCAATCTCTATTTCCCACCACGACCTACATAATAGGGGATTCATGCTTCTTTTTAGGGTAAAATGAGCCAAATAGGCACATAAAATCCTACCTATGAAGGTCAAATATAGTAGTTAGTCTTCTAAAGAGCATTATTTATTATGCATACTCCCCGAGCAAGAAACCAATTCAAAAACATTCTTCATCATACTTGGAAAAAAATAGTCTCTTATCCCTCATTTAACATAAGAAGAAAAGAACACGCTTAAGAATATGGGAGAACAAAAGGTATAAAGCTCACTGATATATCACCTTATTATAAGCTCATGTTTGTTAATAAATGATATATTTTCCAAGAGTTAGTGGAGGAGGAACTTTATCTTTGAAACCTCTTTCCTTTCATTGAAGAGCACATATCATGGTATGTATAGTTGCCCCTACCTTAGGAACAAAATTGGCATTATGATGGCATGAAGCACAAGGTGGAAGTATCATCATACTGCCTTTATTGTTCACGAATTATCAAGACACTTATGCAATCATTCCAACTTAAACTAGCACAAAACTGCCTCCATTTTCCCTTGGGGAATATTTGGATATAGAAATCTCCCATTCAGTCCAACGAATGTTGGAGCAACCTTTCAATAGGCCATGAACTACGCATTCCATGATATAAGTCACATTGTTTAATCTTATTTGGATGACCTTCTAGTCGATTAGAAGAAGCAAGCCCAACACCTAGTTCATCTCTAAGAAATTTTTCTTAGGTGCAAGCTCTATAACATATGTCTGGATCCGCACAAATGTGCTTTCTTTATTGATTCTAGATTCCTACTTGGTTTCATTGTCTCCAAACATGGGATTAGGGTTGATCCCAATAAGCTAAAGGAAATTACACAATTGCTTGTCCCAAAAATCATTTTACAGGTCCAACGTTTAGAAGGGAAAGTAAAATTCTTACGATGATTCATCGTGAACTATACAGAGCTAAAGAAAGAATTTATTCACCTACTGAAGAAAGGAGTACT
>APFE031482137.1:0-14266 GCA_000404065.3 Pinus taeda
AGTGTGTGCATGTGGTTCCCCATCCAATGTTGTTCTATTTAATAGATGGTGAGGAAGATGAGAGGCATTCTTGCAATCTATCATTCCGAGATTCTATCTTTCATTCTCTTGGGAGAATGGTATACTAAGACTTAGGAGCACTGGCAGTAGTCATTGATTGAGGGCTCGGGGGTGGCCAGTTGTAGCAGAATTCTGCACAATTGAGCCTACAGTTGGGAGGAGAGTCGTCCCCAAAAATCTTGTGATCATTTGGTAGACTGTAATTACAGGTAATATAGGTGAGTTCATTTGTAAGTATTTGTTTTTCATTAAGACATTAATTTTAGTTTACTTTTTGCTGTTACAGGAGACTTAGGTGGGTATGAATGTAGATGATACCATCACATCCACCTTCCAATAACTCTGTATTCACCATCCTCAATCATGACTTCTTCATCATTCATCGAATTGGGAAACATAATCCCAAAACATTATGCTAGTTTGTGGCCATCATCCTCAGGTATGTTACTTCATTAATGGAAATTAACATTGGCATGATCCAAAACAAAACCTCAATGCCATTGGAGGGAGATACAACTTTATCAGTTGTCGAAGCCCTCCCACTTTTTGATTCAACTCGTACCCACTTATGTGCAACCTATTGAGAGTTGCGATGTCTCTCATTGTTTCTTTCACAAGAAAGCCCCTTTTCTTTGACTGTAGTAGCCCTCACTTTCCAAAGGGAGAGGGAGGGGGTTGGAAAAGGCCCGCAGCAACCATCACATGATCTTTTTATTAAGAAAAGGTTTTTAGATTACAGAGTCCAATCAAAGCATGTTTCATTTTGGCGAGAGGCTCATTATACAACCGAGTATGAGGGGATGTGTAATTTTGGGGATGTGTAATTTTTTCCGTCCATCCGTTCCCTTTTAAAATAGAAACAAAAATTATGTTCTATATAGAAAAATAATGTTAGCTATAAAAAATTGAATATGTTATAAAGTAATTAGAAGTAAAAAAATGTGTCAATAAGATGTTTTAGTTTATTAAAAATTAAGTTTTTATGGTTTAAATGTTTATTTGGTCATATATATATATATATATATTATATATATATATAATATATATAATATATATATATCTATAATAATAATATAATGTAAATCTATTCCTAGCATTTCACACAAATACAATATTAAACAATGAAAAACACGATCGTATTGCACTCTACCAATAAGTAATTGCAACGAAGAAAATTCTGATCCTCTCACACTCATAATTAGTTGTATTAAACAATGGATCTATGCTAGTTAGTAAAAATTTGCTTTGAAAACATATTGAGTTTTTGAAATCCTTTCCAAAAACATGTTCGCTAAAGAGTCTACTATCCAAGATACTTTAAGATAGTAAATAAAAAAAGACATTGAATATAAAACATACAAGGTCTACACCCAACAGTGTGAAGTTCTTATTCTCCATTTTTAAACAAGGATATGTGTTAAGTGAAATGGCCTAGGGCATTCATAATAGCATGGGGACCATATTCCAATTTTACATTAGTCTAACCTTCGATAAAACCGTAAAACCATATCAACACTATAAGTTCAACTTATCAAAGTGGGAGATCAAATAATTGACGAAGCAATGGAGTGGTTCATTAAATATGTCTAAAGTTGATTTCATATTTATTATTAGTTTAATCATATAAGTTAGATGGTTGATAATGTTAATAGATTTATAATATTAATGAATGAAGTTGTCTTTAGTGCAATTTTTTGGACTTTCCGATGTTGGAATTTCATGAAAAAATTTGAGGTGAAATCTTGATTTGTGTCATTTAAACTATTTTTTTTTATTGTATATATGGATTCAGCACCCTCAAAAACCCTTAGGGCACTTAGATTGTGGAGGGGTTACCCATCAAATTTGTGAATTTCAATAAATAACTGAATGGATTTTGAGAAATAAACTAGAAAGCCCACCGCAAAAAGCATTTGCCAAAAAAACACTAAGCACTCGTTAATGAATATATGTTGAGTTGTCTATTTCTCACTAATATACCCGAAGAAGATCAAAATAATTATAAAATTATGAAGAAATAATTCTAATAATAGACAACTTAGGATTAAAACTATGACTAAAATTGAAAATTATTTACTGAATTAAAACATCAAAAAATTTATTTATAAAATATTAACATTTTTATTTAATAAATTTAAATATGATTTTATTAAAAAATTGGAAAAAAAAATAATTTTAATAGATATGGATAAGCATGTTATGATTCTCATTTTTAATAGATACTAATTATAAATTATACTAAAATATTTAATAAAACTTAACTTTAATTCATTTATAAACTGAATTGAATTTATTATCATATGGTATGAATTCCATTTAATTTAAATAATTTTATAAACAGAATTGAATTCATTATCATATGTTATTTAAAAAAAAAAAACCATTACCGTATCAACCTCCATATTTGGCTATGAGTAGCCTCTCTATACAAAAACTAAAGAAAAATAATACATATTGAAGATATAAACATTAACCATACAAAAAGAGCATATTTTCTTTTAAAAATTATAATTGGAAAAAATTACTTATGTTCTTGTTTAAAAAACAGTTACGTCTTTATTTGATTTAGATCTAAAACTACCATTTTAAATCTAATAACTTTCACTTTTTCACGAGCTAAATTTACCCACCACATTGTTCATTATGTTAACCAATCCTCCCATTGCAAAGACCTCATATTGGAGTCCACCACATTGTTCATTATGTTAATCAATCCTCCTTAATCAATCCTCCCACTGGGAAGACCTGAGATTAGAGTCAGATTTGCTAACTAGGTTTACAAAATAGAAATTTCCCTTTTTTCTAAAAGAGAGAAAAAAACTCACTTCTTATCAATAGGAAAAATGTTTCCACAATGTCATACATGATTTCTTCACATTCCCAATTACCCAAAATGCAATTTACATATTTTCAAGACTATTTAGTTGCCCATTAACTTTATATTGTTTTCATTGCCAATAATATGTTTATATACCTAACAAATACTTGCCATATCCCTTTTACTTTTTCACGAGTCAAATTTACCCATCACATTGCTCATTACCTTAATCAATCCTCCCATTGTGAAAACATGAGATTGGAGTCTCATTTGGTAATGGGGTTTACAAAATAGAAATTCCCTCTTCCTTTTTTCTCTAAGAGCTAAAAAACTAACAAATTCCTACTAATAGAAAAACAAAATAACTTTAAACATTTATAAACTGAATTGAATTCATTATCATATTTTATGAATTCCATTTAATTTAATTAATTTATAAACTAAATTGAATTCGTATCATGTGTTAACTTTTCTTATATAATTTTAAAAGCCATTACATTGTCTCACTCTATGGTTGGCTATGAGCAACTTCTTCATACAAAAACTAGCTAGAAATAATACAGGCTGAACATATAAACATTAACAATACAAAAAGAGCATATTTTGTTTTAAAAAACTCTAACTAACTAAAAATCACTTAAATAATAAATCAGTAGACTATTATGTTATTGTTTCAAAATAGTTAGTCTAACCTTCGATAAAACCATAAAACCATTTCAACATTATAAGTTCAACTTACCAAAGTGGGAGATCAAATAATTGACGAAGCAATGGAGTGGTTCATTAAATATGTCTAAGGTTGATTTCGTTTCATATTTATTATTAGTTTAATTATATAAGTTAAGTGGATGATAATGTTAATAGATTTATAATATTAATGAATGGAGTTGTTTTTAGTGCAATTTTTTGGACTTTTCGATGTTGGAATATCGCGAGAAAATTTGAGGCGAAATCTTGATTTTTGTCATTTAAACTAATAAATCTTGATTTTTGTCATTTAAACTAATTTTTTTTATTGTATATATGGATTCAACACCCTCAAAATCCCTTAGAGCACTTAGATTGTGCAAGGGTTACCCATGATTTCAAATGGATTCAACACCCTCAAAAACCCTCAGGGAACTTAGATTGTGTAGTGGTTGCCCATCAAACTTCTGATTTCAATAAATAACTTACGGATTTTAGAGAAATTAGACTGGAAAAGCCCACCCAAAAAGCTTCCAAAAATTACACTAAAGACAACTCGTTAATAAATATTTATGTGAGTTTCCATTTCTCACTAATATTCACCGAAAAAATCAAATAATTATAAATTATGAAGAAATAATTCTAATAATAAAATTTAGAATTAAAACTATGACTAAAATTGAAAATTATTTACCTAATTAAAACATCAAAAAATTATTTATAAAATATAAATAATTTAATAAATTTAATTATTATTTTATTAATAATAAGGAGAGAAAAGAATAATTATATATATATTGATAAGCATTGTTATGGTTTTGATTAAAAAAAATAATATTAATAATGTTAATAAACTAACTTTAATTCATTTATAAACTGAATTGAATTTATTATCATATGGTATGAATTCCATTTAATTTAAATAATTTTATAAACTGAATTGAATTCATTATCATATGTTATTTAATTTTATTTTTTTTAAACCCATTACAGTATCAACCTCTGTATTTGGCTATGAGCGGCCTCTCTATACAAAAATGAAGGAGAAATAATACATATTGAAGATATAAACGTTAACCATACAAAAAGAGCATATTTTCTTTTAAAAATTATAATTGGAAAAAAATCACTTATGTTCTTTTTTAAAAACAGTTATGTCTTGATTTGATTTAGATCTAAAACTACCATTTTAAATCTAATAACTTTCACTTTTTCACGAGCTAAATTTACCCACCACATTGTTCATTATGTTAACCAATCCTCCCATTGCAAAGACCTCATATTGGAGTCCACCACATTGTTCATTATGTTAATCAATCCTCTTTAATCAATCCTCCCATGGGGAAGACCTTAGATTAGAGTCAGATTTTCTAACTAGGTTTACAAAATAGAAATTTCCCTCTTTTTCTGAAAGAGAGAAAAAGCTCACTTCTTATCAATAGAAAAAATGTTTCCACAATGTCATACATGATTTCTTCACATTCCTAATTACCCAAAATTCAATTTACATATTTTCAAGGCTATTTAGTTGCCCATTAACTTTATATTGTTTTCATTGCCAATAATATGCTTATATACCTAACAAATACTTGCCATATCACTTTTACTTTTTCACGAGTCAAATTTACCTATCACATTGTTCATTACCTTAATCAATACTCCCATTGTGAAGACATGAGATTGGAGTCTCATTTGGTAACATGGTTCACAAAATAGAAATTCCCTCTTCATTTTTTCTCTAAGAGCTAAAAAACTAACAACTTCCTACTAATAGAAAAACAAAATAAGTTTAAACATTTATAAACTAAATTGAATTCATTATCATATTTTATGAATTCCATTTAATTTAATTAATTTATTAACTAAATTGGATTTGTATCATGTGTTAATTTTTCTTATATAATTTTAAAAGCCATTACACTATCTCACTCCATATTTGGCTATGAGCAGCTTCTTCATACAAAAACTACCACTTTAAATCTAACAATTTTCATTTCTTTTAGGAGCCAAATTTACCCACCACATTGTCCATTATATTAACTAATCCTCCCACTACAAAGACTTGAGATTGGAGTCTCATTTGCTAAAGGTGTTTACGCAAAAAAATACCTTTTTTTCACTATAAGAGAAAAACCTAACAACTTCTTATTAATAGACAGATATTTCCACATTGTCATGCATGATTTGTTCACATTCCCAATTATCCAAAATTAAATTTAGATATTTTCCCAACTATTTAGTTGCCAATTGATTGTATATCATTTTCATTTTCATTGCCAAAAATATGTTTATATACCTAAAAAATATTGGCCATGTACCTAACTTTCACTTTTTCACTAGTAAAATTTATCCACCACATTGTTCATTATCTTAACCAATCCTCCCGCTACCAAGAACTCATATTGGAGTCTTACTTACTAGCAAGGTTTGCAAAACACAAATTCCCTTTTTTCCCTAAGAGACGAAAAACTAACAACTTCATATTAATAGAAATTTTTTTATACAACTTCCTATTAATAGAAAATTGTTTCCACAGTGTCATGCATGATTTCAACACATTCCTAACTACCCAAAATTCAATTTATATATTTTCACAACTATTTAGTTGGTGATTTACCATATATGATTTTCATTTCATTTTAGGAAAAGTTTTCCCTATAAACCTACCATTTCTTGATACCAATAGCGAATACAAAACCAATCATTTAAATTCATTAGAGAGGCTTGATACCAATAGCTAATACAAAACCAATCATTTAAATTCATTATAGAGGTCATTTTATGCTGGATGATAATGAACTCCATCTAATGATAAGTTGTAACTAGCTATTTTTTGTGTGGTTACAAGAGAAAGTACCAGAAATTTGCTAGTACCCTATTTAAAACAAATATTATTCAATTGCTTCTTTCAAATTTTAATTATAATGAATGTTTGCCTAAGTGAGTCTCATTTATAAACAAAATAGGTTTATAACTCACACAAGATTTCGATGTTGGCATTAAGAAATCCAGAGAGTCTATGAGAGCTTGCTCAGTAACTTGGTTTATTGCAAGTAACGTCTACAACAAGCATTTTATAGAACACCAAATCACAGAACCTTTCTAATCTTTTTTCAAATGATAATTGCACCATGGAGAGATGGAGAACATATATACTGGATTGTTCACTGCAACTCCCTGAGGTTAAAGCATTTGGTATTGTGCGAGGGCTATTTTTTTGGAACCTTTCATTTGGAATTGATACGCACTAAGGTTCCAATTTAGGCATCGGGCAAAAAAATGCATCTTGGCATTTTCTAACACTTTTTGTTTGGCCTAGAAGACTGAAACTTGTTTTCTTGTTAAATTCAAAGATAGATTAATTTATCACACAAACATCATAAAAACATTACCTTAAAAGTGGTGAAGATTGCAGGTTGTTGTATTTTGATGTTCATATGCACTAATCATGTTAGGGTTTGGTGTAATCGTGTATCCCAAATAGGATCTCAACGTTTTGTTGAAGTAATTTGTAGAATGTTTGGGCCCGTCATATACTTAATGCAGACCACAAGAAACTCGCCAGAATTTAAAAAAAGAAAAATACAGTGACTAAATCTAAATGGAAAATTTAATTAAAATTCAAAAAGTGTGTGGATAGTCTTGTGATAATTTGCACAAATCTAAAGTTGTATTGTACAATTTCTATTCAGCAAGTTTAGATATTGTGTTGCACTATCATTGTTTGGTTGCACTAATTTGTTTTATTTTTTCTTAGCATCATGGCAGTAAATTTTGCAAAGAAATACTTGTTTTGCTAAGAGTTTGATTTGTTTTTTCATGAATTTTTATATTTTCAATTTCAAACATCATTAGATTTCCTCCTCCCATCACATTGTTTCTTTGTTCACTACAAATGTTACAAATGGTAATTTAGCTTTTTTTGCAAATTTGATGACATTCCTAATGGTTGTTCTCATATTGTTTATTAGTAGTTGAACCTTTATGAATGAACTTGTTGATGTCTATCTTCTGTGCTTCTATTGCTCACAGAGGACCTTGTTGTCTTCAATGTTGCATAGTAGGCCCATTGATGCTATGGTATGTTCCACCCATTGGAGAAGTGAAAACATGTTACTTGTAGCCATTTGGTTCTATTCATATAGTTTTTCCTTGATTTTGACCATATGACCCCAAGGTAGAATAATTGATATACAACTACCATATTCTACATTATGGTTTCCTTCATCTTGGATGCATGGTTGCTACATCATTCTACATGCTTAGTTTGAATTTTATTGTTTTTTGCTTCAATGAATTTGGTCCCACGATTGTTGATTCTTGACCTCTTTGAGTGACTTGAGTGTTAAAGTCTTGGAAGCACCTTTGATAGCACACTAATGTAATGAATTTGTTTGGGAGCACTCTTTGGGGTATGAAGGAGTGCTCCATGCCTCCATGGGAGGCACTAGGAAGTGCACTTCTCTAGCTATGTTGGAGTGAACACAAGAGCAGTGCCTAAGTGAGCCTAGAGGTTTCATTGGGTGACCAAGAGTACTCTTTCCATTAAAAAAATGCTCATGAAGCATTCTTATCCTTAGTGAAATTGATTTTACAAAATTTCACATTTGTAGGGTTTTTTTCATGAGAGGCCTCAGGGAGGGTCTTAATAGCCACTCAAATCCTAGCTAGGGTTTATGGATAGGTAGAAGGAGAATTTAAATGATAACATGCTCATTGTTTTCGAATATGTGTGAGGCAAGGTGTCCGCTTTTGCTTGTCTTTTTTCCTTTTGTGTTGAATGCTTTATTTAAATACTCTTCTCATTCCTTTTCCTTCATTCCATTGCAGGTTTTTATCAAGAATCATGTTGGGTATATGGGGTACTCTTCCATCTTTTAATGATGGTGTTGATTGGAAATACTAATGACGGGAATGGATTTGAGAATATTCATGATGACGATGGCCAATTCCTTAGAGAGGGACTTTTGTCTTTGTGATATATTTAGTCCCATCATGATGGTATTGGATTTGGTGTTGACCTATGGAATGGAGGAAACTCCTCCTATAAGATGTTACAGTTCATTTCCAGCCAAACAACTCTATGTGCAATCAGATGAAGAGATCTATGTTTTCATAGATTTACCTTCAAACCATTTCTTTTTATAGTCTAAATAAATTTTGATTGTGAACTTTATAGTGCTTGAACCTTTTGCATTCACAACATTTTTACATTTTACATTTTGTATTTCTTTGAATATGTGAGTCTTTAAGTGCATGATAATATTTGAATATCATTTCATAATTTATAGAATGACCCTATTCTGTATAACTATAGTGTATTACAGAGGTATAGTACTACTAACTTTCTATTGTCTTTGTGTGATATGAAATAGCTCTCCACCACCTCAACCTTTGGGAGGGTCACAAAAGCTAACAACTGATGTTGCTTTGACATATCTCTAAGAAGTTAAAGAAATCTTTAAGGATAGTAGGGAGAAGCCAGATGATTTTCTTGAAGTAATGAAATATTTCAAGGCACAAAGATTCACAATTGATATTTTATATGATATTAGTAATGAGCATATTTATCTATTCATTATTTTTTTGCCTAGTTTAATTTCCTTTAAAGAACGATATAGCTATTGTGACGATGAAGGAATAGTTTAAAGGCCACCACAATAGTATTTTAGGTTTTAACACCTTTCTTCACAAAGACTATGAAATTACACCCCCACTAGAGCAAGAACCTGTGCCGAAAAAGCAGCAGTTGAATTTGTTTAGGCAATCAATTATGTCAACTAGATTAAGGTAATTCAATTGACCAAGTGGGTACTTGAATACTTCTAGATTCAAGCTTTAAAGGCTTTGTCTTCTAGCTAACAATGAAGCTCCCATCCAAAAGGAAGCAAGTTGAATTTAACTAAACAATTGATTATATCAACAAGATTAAGGTAATACGATTAATATTTGGTCAGTAATCTCTGAGAAACCATCAAAAACTAGTTTTCTCATTTTGGTTTACAGGGTAAACCATCCATGTTTTGTTGTGTATCTTAATTTCCATGCTCACTATATTATTTTTGAGTTTGACAATTTTGTGTGGCATGATCTGCTCATTGTTATATTGAATGAGTTGGGAATTTCAATTCTGAGACAGTGGAATTTGGTGATGTTAAAATCTAATGGTTGCCAACATTCTGTTGTGGATTATTAATTGTTGTTTTCTCAAATCGATGGATATGATTGCTGAGCTAAATTAACAATGGTCTGTGATGTGATAATTTAGATATATGTAAATGCCTACGATGAATTTAGTGTAATTATGGATTCAATAATCACAATTCATCATTGTGAATGTATTTGTCCATGGTTTGGTAAAATCCAACAACCATAACATGGAAGATGACCATCTAGGGTTCCAAGAGATCAAGAGTTTCCATCACAGAGTTATTTCCTTTCCATAGGGAGTTGCTAATTTGGGATTATTAAGAGCATGAATATTAGGCAAAGCTTTTCCTTGATCCACATTTGGCCCTCATTCAATCAATTCACCTCCTTACTAGGCATGTTGACTTGGGCAAGGCCATTTGCATCCATTGAGAATATAGAAAAACTTATAGTGGTTGTATGCAACCATACAATAACTATACAGGCCATAAACATTACTGCTGGGTATTCATACAGGCCATAAACATTACTGCTGGGTATTCATACAGGCCATAAACATTACTGCTGGGTATTCTAGATTTTGAGGCTCTTAATTTTCTAGTGGATAAGTTCTTTGGGGAGAACTCTCATAAGATAAAAAGCACTCTACTGATCATTGGCCCTTATTTGTATAATCAAAGTGCCAATATGGAAATTGAATCCACTTGAAGATTATGTCGGCTCATTGGAGATGAAATCAATGTACCGTGAAGTGCATTGGTTGTTGTCTAGATCAAATTTCCAAGAAAAACTTGACCTTAGAAGAAGACAAATGTCTTGCATAAGAGATATTCATTGTTGGAAGAATTTATTATTGTGGATGAGTTACTTTTTACTTTATTTTAATGAAACATATAAAGTAAATAATTTGAAAAGAAGAAATTGTCCCAAATGGACTACTCAGAACCATTTCAGTATCGATAGGACATTGTGTTTACATATACTATTGAGTGTTTTGATCCATGTGCTTGTATGTTTCCATGTTGTGATGCTTCATGCTATCTGGCGTAAGTTTTGGGTTTTGGAATTAATTGACATCTATTTCCATTGTTTTACAGATTGAAACAAAAGGAGGTACCCAGTTGAAAGAGTATTGTAAATCTTTAACAAAAGAAGATTGTTGACGTAAAAAAATTCTCCTATATTGCATGTGAGAAGGTTTGCATTGATCCATGATTTATCCTTCACTGTTTGTTTACTGTTATATTGAACATTATAGAATTTTTTATTGTGTGAGATTCTTATTGTGTCAGATTCTAAGAGCATGTTTTTTCTTTCAAATTCACTTCAGGTGAATAATTGCTCCACATATTGATATTAAATCCTGGGTGATTGTTTTTTCCTTCACACTTGCCAATCCTAATCTTTGTCATTGGAAAGCTAATCATTCTCCTCATATAAGTAGATGTATATAAAAGAATTTAGGAAGATTGTTAGCCACTGCAAAACCATAATTATAGCCTGACCTGAATGGACAAAAGATAGAATATTAAAGAAAAAAATAGTTGAAATTATGAAACATAAATATTATTAGAAAAACAATTTTTAATTTATTTTCATATTTATTTAAGTATAAAATATATACTAACTTGGAAATTTATAATTTTATTATACAAACTCTTTTTTAAATAACATTGGATTTAAACCCTATTGTTTAAATTTTTTTTACTTACTATTAATATATATTTTATTTTTTCTTATGATGTAATATATATAATATTGGTGAGGTTACATCAAGGGCGAAGAATTGAACCAATGACTTAACATATAGCATTGCATGAAATCACCTAATAATGAGTTATAACAACCTTTTTTCCTGTTTGGGAGTTCTACATGTTTCTTTGCTCGGAAGGAATTTATTGAGAAATTGTTGATGGATTAGTATTTTGATTTTTTTTGGCAATGTTTCAAAGTTCAACCTTTTACATGTTTCTTTGCAAGGTGGAATTTGATTGGCAAGTTTTGGATGGAAAGAAATAAATTATTTTATTTTTATTTTTAATATATATATTACTGTCGCTCCCAACTTGACATTTCTTGTAAATTTGGGCAATACTTTTGGCCATGTTGGATACGAGTTCTCGCGTATCGAAGGTACTCATGTATCAGAAGTACTTGTGTATCAGAAACTTGTGCAACATAGAGTTTATGTAACACTATTTACCATGAAATATCATTGGAATTTCCTTCTCCTTTGCATTTTGTATTTGATTTAGAGCAGCATGACATTGCTCCTCTAAATTTAATATGACATGTGATTGGAATGTAGGTAAGATGCACTCTGGAATTTTATTTTCTAGCATGCACATGATTCTCTGGGAGTCCCTAGATGGAGTATTAAGGCATGAGTCTTGATCAAGAATCTTCCTGCAATTTTCCAAATGCATGAGATATTGTATGAGGTGAGAGAGAATTCAATAGGGTTGAACTATGGTAGTCTTCTAAAAGGTTGTTAGTTTCCAACATAGTTGTGAGCTTGAGTTGAGTAGGCATCATTATGCTCCAGTTTGTTGTGGCTATCTTTTATATTAATCCCATTAATATCAATACGGGATTCTTGTGTATTTAAAACATACAACTTATTTAATAAAAATATTTTTATCTTATTTTTTTATTTATTTTTTTAACTTTTAATGTAAGTTTTATAGAATAAAATTTTGAATAACTGATCAACATCTTCAAAGAAAGGAACAAGCGCATATTCAAAGATCAAAGCTCTCTATTAGAAAAGAGACGCTGGCGCTCCACACTTGGATGCGGGACGACCTTCCCACTCTTGCTAATGAGAAGGCCATTTGGGCAAACTGGAACGTGCAACTCCCACAGGGATTTCATAATCATGCCCCCTCAGAGAGCATCAACATAAAAAAGAACTCTTGGACAGCCCCCCCAAAGCACACCTTCAAGCTCAACTTTGGTGGAGCTTCAAAGGGCAACCCTGGAGAAGCAGGATTTGGCAGAATATTCAGAAATCATGTAGGCCTGCCCCTCCTTGTTTACTTAGGAAATATAGGATGGGATACCAATAATTCGGCTGAGTTGGAGGTTCTTTGGCAAGGTCTTGCCCTCTCCTGGAAACACAATTTCCATCCCCTGGAGATCGAAGGTGATTCCTTAATCCTTATCAACATGGCCAAATAGCTCCTAAATGGATCTCATGCGAGGAACATTGCCACTAGCTCGAGACTTGAAGCAAGATTGGAGGCCATAGAAGAAGCGCTTCTCAACAATAGGGCCATCATCTTCAATCATGTTAAGAGGGAGGGCAACAAGGTCGTTGACCTTTTAGCCAACGTGGGGGTGGAAACTAAGCATACTCTAAGCACAGGAACTCTTGACATAATTCTGAATCATGATCAAGAACAGGAATGCAAAATTTTGGTCCAAAAGGATGCTACCCTCCCGGATGCGGGTGGTTAAGTTGGCCTTAAAGTCGATGGGACTGGAGTGGGGTGAGAATGATCGCCACCTGCCAGCCTTGTACAAAAAAGTAATTAAACAGCTGACGGATGATCATAGCCATGTGGGCGTTGATATGTTTAAGGGAATTTCTACAGGTGACCTCGAATTATCCTTCACCTCCGCACGGTCCGATATGCTCTGGCTCTCGGCTCCCATGAATGCCATAGTTATAACAGGCTCGTCTCGAGGTAGGGGCAATGGTAATAAAACGAGGCTTCGCCATGGGTTTGTTCAGGTGTCTCATATGTTATGTTTAGGTTCCTGCTCTGTTAGTTTGGAGAAGTTGCCTCAGTCAATTTGCTTGATTCTCTCTGAAGCTTTGGGTTCCTATCTGATTGTTCGCTTGACGGGCTTGGGTCCCGCTTCTCTGGTTGCTCATTCTGGTTTCCGCAAAGGCGCCATCGCTCTCATCATGCCTTGACTCCGCCAAAGGATGTTAAGTCGAAGAGGCATCTCTAGTAGGGTCCCCTCTCGCCCTACATCCCTCTCTCCCTCCAATGACTTCTTTTCAAGCCATCACCCTCGCACACGCAGTGGGAGATGGCGCTTTATGTGGCCCAGTCAATTCCTTGAGCCCAGTTCTTCAGGTTCCTCGTCCTCGCCCTCTTTCGGCTCGGCAATCTTCACTTTCAACTGCAACCTGAACCGTCCCTAGATTACAGCCCATGTCTCGGTGCTCTTTCTCGAGGAAGCCCAAGAAGGGGGCGAGTCCAGCGCTCCTTAGGAGGACATAGGATTAGTTTCTGTTAGGATATTCCGACACATAGGAATAGTTAAGTTCAACTTGGTCTAGTATAGAGTTAGGTATAGAGTTAGGTAAAGTGTGTTTCTTTACCGTTGTACATTTTGTAACTTACAATCTGATGGTCACGATATGTAGTGATCCGACGGTTCATTCTCTCCTCGGTATTACCGACACATGATCCGTGGCTTGACACCTGATTGGTCCATGAATTCTATTTAAAGCACATGGAGGGTCATTTGTAGGTTAACCGTGCATGAGAGAAGCTTATGTAAATTTTCATTCTTTTATTAATAAATTGCCTGTAG
>APFE031482147.1:1161-12610 GCA_000404065.3 Pinus taeda
ATATTTTCACCTCTGTTTTCTTATAGCTGTCAACTGATCAGTGCTTTTCTGCAGGTTTTCTTAGGCAGCCCGGGCAAATTTTCATCTTTTTGATAACTATTGGCATATGAGATCATCTTGTCCTTCCTCCTAACTTTCATTTTCTGAAGTGTAATTTCAGCACTGTCCTTTACAAGTTGTGATTTGCTTATTTTTATTTTTTTTTGTTATTTAGATATCATACTTCTCACCAGTTTATGGTTTCTTTCTATGGTCAAGTGACTCTATTAGCAAGAAATCGGAATATTACTAACTGTAGTGTGATTTATTTATCATGTTGCTTAAACTTATTCATGGTTACTTCCCACAAGGTAGATTGAGCTGAAGGGTAAAGGACCAGAAAAGTTCAAGTAGTGTGACTAGTTTCTTTTATGCAATTTAATTTCTTGCCATTTAGATATCATATTGCTTGACTTGTTCATGATTGCTTCCCACAAGGTAGATTGAGCTGAAGGTTAAAAGATCTGAAGGGTTTAAGTAGTGTGAATTAGTTGCTTTGATTTTAGTTTGAGTTGCTTTTAGTTTTTACTTTCTTTTCATTCAGCAGCAAGGATACTGGGCCATTGTCATTAGTTCACTATTTGATGCATTTACTTCCTCTTAAGAATCGATTTCAGTTTAGTTGTTTTAAATCTTTCTTTTTGAGCACTTTCAAGTTTGACAAAATCACTGTAGAAACCATCACCATCTATACTCCATACTTCACTTTCATCCTCGCCATCACACATTAGGGAAATATAAATTCAAAAAAAAACTAAAAAAAACTCAAAAACGACAAAAGACTAAGGAAATGGTTATCTAGTACATATAGTACAATTCACTTCGTCAGTTTACGAACCCCGGATTGACATTTTAATTAGCAATTTAGATCACACTAAATTGACCAAACAGAGGACACCAATCCTCTTAAGCAAATCCAAGCACCAACTTGATCTATATGAGGACACCAATACTCTTAACTGAGAACCAACTCAGTGAATTTTTTGGCACCAACCCATAAGAGACTCCAATCCCCTAGCTAAGCACCAACCCAACTTGCTGCAACTTGGGTTCTACTGATGTTATAGATCACTTTCACAGTCAAGAACATTCACCTATCAAACAAATTTGATGCCCTCTTTTCTTGCGCTATCACTATTGTGCACTCACTAGTCTCTTGTCCATTTGATCATTGTTCAAAACAAACTCCTTGTTGTAGCCTTTACATTTGTACAACACTACATACACCAACAAGTCTTGTGTTGCCTTTTTCCTTCACAGGGACATGCTCTACCTCTACCAAATCATCCTCATCTTGCATTGGATATTGTTGCAACAAAATCATCCATTCATTGTTCCAAACTTGTTAGCTTCAAACTTTTCTATAGGTCTACTCCAAAAGGATCAAAGTTCTACTACAAGATAATATGGCAAAGTTCGCTCTCGGAAGGCTATAAACAACCCTTGAGATCGACTCAAAATAAACCTAAAGTCAACCTAGGATAGCAACCCCAAATTAAGCTTCAAATGTAGATCAACAAGATGCCTCAAGAAGAGATATGCCTTAGTTACTGTGTGCCTCAGACCATTCGAATTTCACTTGGAATGTCACTAAGAACTTTCCTGAAACATGTCCAAATACTTGATCTTGGAGCAGGTCTACATTTTGCCTTAGACATGTTTAATCAGGGGTTAAAACATGTCTGCAAACTAGTAAATAAATGCTCAAACTTACTCAGATGATCTCAACCTTCAAATGATCCAGAACTTGGGTATACATCTGCTCCAAGACTCTACTATGTTTTTCTCCATAACACAACTTTGTTTCAACGTATAACATTCAACTTATGTCTCTGTTATAGTGCTAGGTGAGAGCCACAAATCAAGCTGAAATAATTGTTAGAGAAAGGACAAAGGAGGGCCTCAAGCTTACCTAAAATAGGTCTGTGATCAATCTCAAATGAGAGGTCGCATATGCGTCAGAAGGTGTCTCAAAACATGTGAAGCCTTTCTTAGTCTTCTTCAAGATGTTCAACTAAGCTCTGACCTCAGACTTGTTCCTTATCTTTCTACCTCATATCCATGAAATTCCCTTGCTCATAACTACCCACGACTAGGGCAATATGTAGTGATTGAATAGGCCTATAATGAGGTGAACTAGACCCTTTGAAAGGATGTGATTATAACTGAGCCAACCTAGAAAAAAATGATGATGTTCTAAATTAAGGCCAACCTATCAAGGTAAGATCACAATTGTTTATCTCATGTGAGAGGTTGACCTGTCATTATGTTCATCTCTGCGCTCCTTGATTATGTTTTAACATGGGTCTAGGAAAGCCTATGAAAACATATGATCAATACTGAAGTGGGCATAAATGAATATTAATCCCACATGATTGTCACTTTGGGTTTTGCCTTAATGTTGGGAGTTGTTCTTCAGTTGTAATGGGTTGGACATTCCAAGCTCTCAACAAGTCAACAACTGTGTGTGCTCAAGATTTGAGAGTCTTGTCTTTGAGGATATCATCTCCCAAACATAGTGCAATAGAAGATGGAGAAATACAAAAGATGTTCATTATGCCCATCAACCTCATGTTTGCAAATCACAAAAATACCGAAGACAAAAACTGAGTAAAGCGTCAAAGTTGATAGTATCATTTCAAGTTGTCTGGATGCTTAGGACAAAGATCAAAGTGATTCATATCAAAATGAGTAACTCCTCAGTCAATAAAACTATGCAACCCACGCTTGCAATGAGCTTATTCCTAAGGGTGCTTCTCCCCCCTGCATTGACATCAATGAAAAACTCTTCAACAATATAACATAAAATAATGCAATAGAAAATTTTATAATGATCATGTATAATTTGTCGTTATTCCATTTTCAATGCCAAAGTAAATTTTTTCTACCAATATTCATCTAAAAAATTTATAAAATTAATAACATAATATTTTATTTATTTTAATTAATTTATATATATATATGAGCTGCAATATAAATTTCAAAAACTTTAGAATTATTTAAATAAAATTTTACATAAGTAATCAGAAATTTAGATTTATAATAGTAATATTATATAAATTTTATGGTTAGCTATAATACTAAAATAAAATACTTAATATATTATCATTTATTAAAATATTTTTAAATATTAATCTTAATATGATATAAATAATAAATAATAAAATAATAAGATGAATGGATATAAAAGAAAATATTAATATTTGTCGTATCGTTTTATATTATAATATCAACGTGGTCAATGTATTAGAAGGTATATTTAAATTACTATAATGTGTATGTAGTTAATGTATTAGAGGATGCTTTTGTTATAACTTATTATATTACAAAATAAAATATAATTGTGATAAATATATTAGAGAATGTAGTTGCTCAATTCAGATTATTTCGAGCAATTGTAGGGAACGATTATTATTTTCTCTATCTATGTTTAAATTCCTGCTAGTAACATGATTGTGTGGTGTCAACACCCTCACAAGTCCAAATCCATAGAGGGTATAATATTTGCATTTCTGTAAAATTTAGGAATCAAATCACTAAATGGAGGTGAGTTCTCAAACATCAATCAATTTAATGTCTTACCAAAATTTTAGGAGTCAAATCACTAACCAGAGACAATCTCTTATCTCACAAATACAAATTCCCATACATCAAGTTAAATACAAATTATCAACTATCAATTTAGTGTCTAACTTAACTGTGACCATAAAATTCAATTATTATTATTATTAATATAATTATGAATACAAAAACTATATAATACTCAATAAATAGATCACACATTAATAACTATTAATTAAATATATATTAATCTATGTTAGAGTTTGTTAAATATATATTAATTTTATAATATTATGTAATTATAATATAATGAATAACTATTACTATATAAAATATAATAATCACTTATAAATAGTAAAACATATTATATATTAAATAATGAAAGTATCAGTAATATACAACTATTTCTATTTAACATTTTAATTATATCTGAGGTGTAATTTAACCTTATTTAATAGAAACATGAATATAGTTTTTATTTATATATCTATTTAATGATTATTCAAATCCTTGAAATTTTATTTGCTATTGGATTTTCAATTTAATCATAATTTTTTTATAAAATTTAGTTTTGGAGTAGTTTTTCTTAATAATATTTGTATTAGTTTATTTTATGTGTGTGAGATTTTTTTTAATCATAAAATTGGGTGGAACTAGTATCAACAATTTGTAAATCAATATCAATATTAGTAGTAACTTATGACTTGGCAAGAGTTGAGATGTTTGGAGACACTAGGCCTTACTCGGAGGGGGACACCTACCCTTTTAGCCGCATCACATTGGGCCAATATTAAGTTATCAACATGTACAAACTCTACACCTCTCTGGTTTTGCACTTTTAACTTTATAAAAAAGCATACTCTTAAGTGGGACAATATTTCTTACAAATATGAACAACAATACAAATAAAGTTATGCAACTCTTTAACTACCAAAAATCAAATAACAAACTCAACTGCCAAAGTTTGAGAACAAAAACTACTCTAAACATGAAGTAATGTCTTATATGAATTTGTTGAAAAACAACAATTAAGAAGGCAAAATGATGATTAACATGAGAAGTTCAATATTGTTGTTAGGAAGATCAATATTAGGTTCTTGTTCATTTCTATGAGGCTAAGTATTATCTCTTTTATTTAATTGATTGGATGTCAGAAATATTTGTTGGCTTGGGGATTAGTTGTAAATTCAAAGGCATTAGCAACATCTTTAGTTCTTGGTTTTTATCTCATCTATCAACATGGATTTAGCATATGATATATCTACCAACCTTCTTAACCAATTGGCCAACCTTCAACTTGTTCATGGTTCAAACCAATAAGATCATTCTAAAACTAAATTATCAAAAGGAACAAGGTCGTCCTCATTTGTCTATGTAGTTTTATCAAAGAGAACAAGGTTGTCTTCCCTTATTTTAAAATTAGTCTTCCATAAATTAAGGGGCAAATCTTCCCCTTCTCTCTACACTAGGTTTATTCATTTCACATGTTGACAACATGATTGACATTGATATCAACAAGTCAATAAGCATGTGATGTTATTTTGATGTTTCCAGAGGAGTTGCAGGGGGATGCATAGGTGCCTGGCAAGGTGATGTCTTATGAAGATGATGATGTGTTACTAAGGTGCGTCTGATGTTTGTAGAGGCTCTACAGGTGTTGGAGAAGCATTGAAGACAAATGGAAAAGTTTTGGTTAGAGAGGAGGTAATTTTCCCTAAGTTAGAGCATCTTCTCAGGGAGACAATTATGCACAGAGCGAAGTTACTATATATTCACTAGGTTTCCCATATTGTGCCTACAAATATATTCTCTAGAAGCCAAGATTTTCCCTAAGAAAATTCCTGTAGGTGAAGAAATTAATAAAAAACAAGGGCCAAACCATCAAATTTCCCAAGGTAATGATGTGATCAAAGGGTTTTTAATGTCTATTTGATCTATTCAACAAAATCCATTATCAAACCAATGGTTTTGCCTTTGGTAATCATAGGGTGGAGAAACTATAAATATCCAAGGAGTTCAATCAGTTTGTGTGTGCATTTCATTAGATCTATATGGCTTTGGCACCGATAATCCACACACGTTTTCTTTTATGTTTTTCTTTGTTCTAGAATGAGAGTTAGGAATTGTGTAGGACCATTTAGCTTGGATCAACTAGTTTTGTGTTTATGGTCTAATGTGTTAGTGATGTGTCAGGCTTCACCAGTGTGCAAGGACCCATATTTGATTGAGCATTGAGAAATTTGATGGTTTATTTTTGTTTGACCCGTTATGATTAAGCATCCTTTGGAACATCATTATATTTTTGGATCGATTGAATTGAACTCTTTATATTTTTTATCGATCAGACATATGTAATTGTTGGAGGTTCCTTTAGATTTTTCAGTGTATGAGCACCAGATAATAGTGAAAATGGTTGTTGTTATTATGTTGTGCAATGAACACTCCTTAGATCTATCTAGTGCAACTGCAGGAGCTGAAGCATCAAGTTGAGATCGATGTCCATATGATCACGGTTGCAGAGGTTTATGGTAGAGTCTTCTATAACTAATGTTCCTTATCTTGTTTTGTAGAGAGTACCATAAGGATTCTTGTAGGGATTAGAAACAATTGTTGATTGATATTCATGCCTAAATATATACTTTGATTCTTTTGATCTGTCTTTATGACCTTGTATAATTGATGATTTGATTTGTTGTTGTTGTATTGAGAAGGGCTTGCATTGACATAGCTATGTCAATGTTTGCATATTAATATACTTAGTGTAGGGGTTGAAATCCATCAATGAATTCACAGTGTTACTTTCAGAGATTGTTGTGTGCAGAGATTAGCCCCTTATTCGCTAAAGTAAGAGCAGAGGTTTTATAGGACAAAGTTGTTGGTTGTCGCTGCTTGCCTATTAATTCGATGTGCTTATGATCATACTATCCTAAGTTTTTCATTCGATGAGTTCACGTCTTGCATAGAAATTGTATGCAATACTAAAAGCAGATTGTTGGTTGGTGTACTCTTGATTAATGAACATATTTTTGAAAGGATTAGAGACCTCTTTGAGCTTGACAGAGCATAAGATTTAGTGTATGGGTTGTCTCTGCATGTGATAGATCTATGATTAGCCATAAAACACTATTAGATTATTGTTGCATAGATATTTGAACAGAGAAAGAGTGACATAAGTTGGGTGACTGAGGTAATAGATTGTGGTTGCAAGAAATCCTTCACTAGATATTTACTTATTGTCTAGTGCTATTATTGGAGTCATGAGATATATCTTCCATATGTCAGTTGAATTGTGAAAGATGTAAGAAGTGTGTTGAGATTTGTTGATTGCTTATGTTCTTGTATATGAGAGTATTATTGCAATAAGGTTTGGCAAATGTATTGTCATATTTTCGTTGAAGTATTAAGTTACTTTGCAGTAAGAAAATTGAAAAGAATATTGGTTTTGGTATTCAATTTTATGAGCATATTATTTTATGTGGGTCTAGTCTGAAACATTTTGATGAAACGTAGCCTAACAAATCTAATATTATTATAGGTGGTCCCAGTGTGAAAATCTTTGAAATGTGGATCACAATAAGTCAAAGGGAGTAGTGGCTTCCTTTCAGTGGTCGCTGGAGAATTTATTGGAGGTAACAACCTCCAATAGGTAGGAGTATGTGCGCAGTAAAATCTTGCACCAGTGCAAGATGCAAAAGAAATAATTTTTAATAATAATAGAAGAAGAAGTAGATAACAACAACGATAGTTTTTCCCATTTGGGTTTTCCACCTCAAAATCAAGTGTCTCTAGGTGATGATGTGCTTTATTGGTATTTTGATGTGCCTTTATGATTCATATGCTTTTATATGCTACTCATAGTTTACATATGCTTAACTCTATTGTCTATTAACATTGTTAAAAAGAATTACTAATTGTATGAAAAATTGATTCACCTCCGCCTCCCCACCCCCCTCATTATTTCTCACAATTGGTATCAGAGCCAATTCCTTCAAGAAATAGCTTGATCACTAGAAGGAAGATCCTACAAAATGAGAAACCATGATGAAGATTTCTCAACCAAACCACATCTATTCAATGGAACAAATTTCACATTTTGGAAGATTAGAATGAGGTCTTACTTGCAATCTCTTGGAGCAGATGTTTGGGGAGTAGTAGGAAGTGGATACCAATACCCTAGATCAATCTCAAAAGATAAAGCAGGCAAGAAACAAAACGAAAACAATGCCAAAGCAGTCAATGCTATTCCGGGAGGTCTTGCAGAATCATAATTTGTGAAGGCAATGCAGTACAACACAACAAAAGAAATGTGGGACAAATTGGTGAACATATATGAAGGGGATACAAAGGAAAATGGTGCAAAGTTACAATCATATAGAATTCAATATGTAACTCTTAAAATGCATGAAGATGAAATTGTTGCTAGTTTTTTCCTCAAAGTAAATGAAGTAGTAAATACTATGAAGGGTCTTGGTAATAAGTTTGAGGACTCTACGATTGTTGAGAAGATATTAAGATCACTAGCTCCCAAGTGCAACGCCAAATTTTCAGAAATTGAAGGGAGTTGAGCCAGATATCCCTAGAAAGAATCCATGGGATTTTGACATCCTATGAAATGAGGACAAAAGGGGACCAATAAGAAGTTAGAGAAGTTGTGTTCAAAGATACAAGCAAAGACAAACAAAATCAAGAACTTGAAAACACTAGCTATATCTCAGATGAAGAGGGGACAACTTCATCACGAAGCTGCAAACACCAATAAGAAAGTTCAAAGGTAAGCTCCCATTTAAATGTTTTGGTTGTGGAAGGGTTGGACACTATGCTGCTAAATGTCAATACAAAGACAATGTTGAAAAGGGAAAGAACATTTCTAAGATGAATGCCAAAAATAATTTCACTAAAAAGAAGAGTTTTAATCCCATGAAGATAGTGAATGTTCATATGATGATGAAGATAATGAATTTGACTCTAATCATGAATAAAAAATCCTCATGGCTTTTGATGATAAACTAGAAAGTGAATAAGATAGTTGTGATTCAAATGATTGAATGGATGCATTGAAAGAGATTGACAGGCTTAGAAGTATAAACGAAGACCAAGAAAAGGAAATCAAAATGTATAAAGAGAATAGCCTTGTTGAAGAAATTACCAAGTTAAAGGTTTTTCTAGAAGAAGATAAAAGAATAGAGGAAGTACTAAGGAAACAATTGCAAGAGAAAGAAAGGCACTATGAGAATTTGGAATCAGAAATAGTAGGTCTAAGGAAATAATTTGAGAAAGTAAAGGCTCAGCTAAACCTAAATCTCAAGTTTGCAAAGGAATTTGAAACATTGGAGAAGATTATCAATGAACAATGTTCTCCGTTAATCAAGACAGGTCTTGGATACAATGCATCTCAAAATAAAAACAACAAAGACTTAGATCTATGATGTCAATGGGCATAGGTCCAATGAGTTATGCCAATATTGTAAAGGGAATCAATGGTCAAGGCAACAAGGCTCAACAAAAGCATAATCAATCAATCCATACAAACTTAAAACAAGGGAGGAATCCAATATTAGAGAGGAATTCTTTCTACAATCAAGAGCCAAGTCATCTAAGGAAATTCTCCGCTCCCAGGTACTCATATTTCTTCTATGGTCACTGGTTTTCTTATCATAATTTTGGTCACAAATCCATCACTATGTAGCATACGAAACTATCAAGACCAAAGAAGCAAGAGACAAGCATAATTTAAATAATTCAATAGAGGCTAGGAAGTCCTTTAATAATGCTTTCTCTCCTCTTATGGATGAAATTGAATGTTCTATATGCAATAACTTTGGGCATGAGGAAAGTGAATGCAAAAGCATATTGATATCTTCTTATTAGTATGAATGAAAGACAAAACCTCCTAAAGTTAGGAAAATGAAGACTCCTTCAAAAAAGTGTGGTTTAGCTCTATATGTCAGGGATCAAGAGAAGCTATGACATGTTGACAATGGCTGCTCGAGACACATGACAACTGACATAAATAAATTTGTTTCTTTTAATGAATTTAAGAAAGGAAATGTTTCTTCTGGTAATAACTTTCATGCCATTATTAAAGGCAAAGGATCCATGGTCTTAAGAGGTAAAACCAAGGCTCAAAATTTCATGTTTGTAGATGGCTTAAAACATAATTTACTGACTTTCAGTCAGATGTGTAACCAGAGACATGAATTTATATTTAGGTCCAAAGGATGTGTGGTCAAATAATTGGACACAGGGAAAAATATAATCAAAGCAACCTGGATTCTAGATAATGTATACATCTTAGAAGGTGACAGTGAACATTGTTATTTGAGAAAGAGTGAATAAAGATATCTATGGCACAAGAGGTTGGGACATCTCAATTTCAGTAAACTGGTTAAACTAAGAAAGAAGGGAGTTGAACGTGACATGCCAAATATCATACCACCTGAAGATAGAATCTGCAAATCATGCCAATTTAGTAATCAATCAAGGGTTCAATTCAAGGAAAAAGAATAATCTTCAAAAAGACCTCTTAAACTTATCCATACAAACTTATGTGGACCAATGAAGAAAAAATCTCCTCGAGGTGAGTAGTATTTTATGCTATTAATTGATGACTACACTAGAATGTGCTAGGTTGGTCTACTAAAATTCAAAGATGAGGATTTTGAGCAATTTAAAATATTCAAGGATTTGGTTCAAATAAAATGGATCAAAAAATAAAATGTCTTAGATTCGATAGAGGGGGTGATTTCATATTAGATGAATTATTTGATTTCTGTGATCAAAATGGTATCAAAACACAATTCTCAATAGCCAAAACTCCTTAGCAAAACAAAGTTGTAGAAATAGTGAACGAAACTATTCAGAAAATGGCTTGTGCAATGCTTGATGAATAAAGAGTGCCTCATACCTTTGGGGAGAAGTGGTACAAACAAAAGTCAACATACTCAACAAAGGCCATGTGAGGGTTCACAATTGTAGTGCCCACTCTAGTTTCCTGACCTTAATATGACATTATCTTAGACACTTTATTCTTTGAGGACCTCAGGTTGAGGATCTGGACACATGACTCTACTATTTGAGATATTCATGGTTGTGATGTTTATAAATGCTTTCCATTAATATTATGATAGCATGAATGGTTATGTATCTTATCTATCAGTGTTCCGATGATTGCAACATTAAAATAGTTAAGTTTGGTCTCTATTTGAACGTATGATGTGGGTAGTAAAGAATATGTGTGCGTTCTACTAAAAGCATAATGATGATAAATTTGATGGATAGGTATATTTCTATGATGTTACAATGTTGATAGCCTAATGAATATGTTGTTTCCATTGATGATTAATGATGATAGCCATGGGGGATGTCTCCTCTATGTTACCTACTTTCTTTAGTTCAGGCTTACAATGGACAATGATGTGAATGACCAGAAATTGTAAATGATGCTATTATGATAATGACTAACATTGAGAAACCTTGTTACTAATGTTTATTGAGTATGGCAGGAAACCATCAGAGGCACTCGCATATGACATGTAGATGACACCTGGCACAGATTAGTTGCTTGACCGAATGACTCACATATGGGTGATGGGGTTGTACAGGTGGATGGAATTACATGGGAGGGGTGGGACAGAGTCCCTGATCTCACCCACCAGCACTCCCGCCGTGACTTGGGCTGGAAGGGTTGAAACACCTTCGCCTTGAAGATCACAATGCCATGAGGGCAGGTCCCAAAGTTGGGTCACTCATGAGGAGTTTACTGGGGGGCGCACATCAAGGCAGATTCCTTGATCCCCGACACCATTAGTCTCACTATAGCAGGCAACATAAGAGACGATAGTGGTCTATG
>APFE031482149.1:19190-37446 GCA_000404065.3 Pinus taeda
CATTATCCAAGAAGTTGACTTAGGAACAACCCTTTCAGTACTTTGAAGCTTGCATGCCTCAATGGCAAGTTTCTCACTTTCGGCAACAGGTTTACATCAATGGCCTTCAACTGAGAGATTTTATGTGGTGTTTGACGCCAAGTCCTTTTTCACACCACGTGAATTGTACTGTAGTACCTTGAGGGTCATTGTCATTATTGGTGATTCCTCTCACGCCTGTTAATAGCTTACGTCATTGGCTAGTAATCAGGCAATGTCTTTCCATGTTCGACTCCAGAACATTTTTCACATGGATCGACTTGTACTCCGAGTGAAGATTGAACGAGTTTTGAAGACCCTGGATCTAGTTTCATCCATCCGAGTTGCGATATATTCAAGAATATAAAGACATCAAGTGTACATTATTGCCGAACAAATGATCTTCCAAATCAAAGGATGATGAGTCCAAATCATCAGTGTGCCACACAGACGATTGTTTGTCCTATGTACATGAAAATGAATTTATAAAGATGAGCATGGGAATGCCTGCCTCAACTAGACCATGAAAAAATGTTGAGAAAATAATGTATTGTATTGTATCTTATTACAGGTCACCTCCCAACTCTAAAAAACTTCGGATCCTCATAGTAAAACATTTTACCCGACATCAAAAATATTAACAACCTCATGCTTTAGGGGGCAATTGTTATAGACATTTTTGGGCACTTCAACCCCAATCATAAATGTCCATAAATTGAGGGCTCCTAAGTCCCTAAAAGTGTTTCTTCACTGCATTAAGGAACAAGGTCAGTGGTGAGCTCCAGTATTGTAGCAATAATGCCGCAACTCCTGGGACTCCCTTCTTTACTTTTATTACCTCGGTAGTTCGTAACAAACTTTGAAGCGACGGTGTTGTATGCACAAGTACTAGCTCTTGCCGCAACTGTCACTTGGTCAGCTGGCACAAGTCCGCTAGGGGCTCAAGCCAACTCCTATTAGCTTTGAGAAGAAGCTTGTTAACTGATGGATGGAAGCTAATTCAAAGGAAGCTAATCTGCCTACGAAAAGAAACTGAAAACTGAAGGAAAGCACAAACCCTAGCAAACCCTAATTCTACCAGCTAGTCCTACTGATGCAAAGAAGAGAATGCAAGCTACTAAAAGAGATTCCATTACCTCTAGAAAGGTAAAATACATTTGTCTAGACTACCCCTATCTGAAGAAAACATCTTTTTGTATTTTTGAATAAGTCATGAGATTTCTCATGCATAGGCTTTCACTGTTCTTGACTGTGTAGAGGTGGATCGATGAGGAGAAATGCTTGGAAGAGGCCAAGAAGGTTCAGAGAGGGCCTAAGGGGTCCCTAACACCCTTCCAGAGAGTTTCACAGAGTTTGGATATCAAGAAACCTCATATGTGAGCTTCTACAGGAAGTCTGTAGGGGTTCTACAAGATGTTCAGGAATTTCTACAGGATGTTCAGAAATTTCTACAGGAAGTTTAGAAATGGGATTTTGGAGGATGGATGAGTGAGGAAAGATGAATGAATGGGTATGGAGGTAGGATAGGGGTCTAAAGTGGTCCAAGGACTGGTGGATGGAGTTGGGGGAAGATGTAGATGGCTGAATTTGCTCAGAGAAGGCTAAAAGAATGGTTGCACGAAGAGGTAGGGTTATGTGGGCAGGATGACAAACATGGGGCGAGAAACCTAGTCGGAGATGGAACAGATGGTTCTGATGAAGTTTGAGTGGATGAAGAAGTGGTAGAGGTGCTCTGCATGGTGTATTTCCAATTGAACCAACAAAGACTCACAAGTAATCAAAGTCCTAGTTATACCAACCTAATATAATCTAGCTAACAATAAAGTGAATGAACAGAAGCTTTATTTGCAAGGGAACCATATATATTAACTATGCAATGAAACATTTCAAAGATCTAAACATGTAACCAACTTCTGCAAATGAAAATCGTACACTAGTGATTGCATGGCAAAGCAAAAATAGTGTTTTTGTTTGGGACAACAAGGTTACTTTGATCCCAGCCCCTGATCGTATGAGGGAGAGGTGAAATCAAAGGTGCTCATTGGCCTTTTTCTGGAGATTTTTTCCCTTATTTATATCCTACCAACCTAATCTAAACATCAGAAGCTTTTCTAACCATCAACAGTGACCTATTTAGTCAGCACAATTTAATCTGCCTAATCAGAAATAATTTTGCAAATGTATAAAGGAGAAACAACGATGCATAAAGGAAAAATAAAAATACATTAAAGGAGGCCTTGGATCTTAGGTTGGGCCCAACCCTAAAAGCTACGGCTCCTATAAAGAACTCAGAGCTGATACAAAAGAGGACTGCTTGTCATTAGCAAAACATAGTCATCAACCGAAAGTTATGCCACAATGGCTACAAGAAAATGAGCTGAAAGTGACAGCACTATAGTGCAAAAAATGCAATGGTTTCAAAAAAGTAAACTACGAAGGCTGAGAACTTCTTATTTATCCATCATGAGGGGCCTAATAGGCCTCCTAAATTCAAGGGACTCGGTTGTCCCAACTGCTAGTAGATAGTCCCTTTCCGAAAATCTGCTTGGCTACCTTTAGGATCCGTTTTCATGGCCTGTGAGCTTGGAGTTGAGGGTGGAGATCCCAAGGAAGGGCCATTTAATGTCAGAGACAACCCCCCTATGAATCCCCACCTCAATCTTGGTTGTCACCTAGCCCATGATTGCTTGGTTTTGCTCCAACATTTGTCCAAGAAAACCTGAAATAACCATGTAGTAGCCTCCTAGGTAGAGTGACCACCCTTATTCATTGAAATGACATAAACATACTAAAAAAATGCATAATCTATGAAAAACTGAGGATTTAACAAGGATTGAGCAAGGAAAATTAGGCAAAATGAGCCTAATAAGTTACCCAATTCAGGGCTCATCATCACCCCCTTGCTAAATGGGTTGCTTATCCTCTGAGCAACTAGTCCAACTCCTCGTCCTTAATTGCTTTGATCACCTCCCTCACATCCCAGGCTTCTAAAGTAATATCTTCTTCACTGTCATGGAATCCGGCCTTCATTTCCACATCTTCCCACTACTTATGCTCCTCTTCTTTTGTGCCTCCTTCTAGCAACCGCAAAAGCAAAGGTGGACTTAACTTGAGGCCTATCCAGCTGCCCTGAAGATTTTGCATAGATTTTTTGTAGAGAGGCACTCATGCCAAGCCCTCCCTCATTCTTTCTAGTCGGGGTGTGGTATTCCCTGATTTTGAGGCTGTGGGACAATGTTTTCTACCTACGGGTGCAAGCATGAACACAGTTGTCCCCCAATAGTCTCTCGATGTCCTCAAAATGTGCTATGGCCTGAGCTTGACGATCCATGTACTCTAGCAGGGCCTGAGACTTATTTGCTAGGTGCTGGTGGGCAGATATCAATGTTGAGGGGTCCCCTGGCTCTGCTCTAATTAGCAGTGGTTCCTGTAGTTCTCGGTCCATGACATTTCTGACCTCTGCTGCTCTCTTTTCTTCATGGTCTAGCCATGAGGTCATAGCCATAAGCTGCATGTCACCTACTGCTATGTTGGGGTACCACGAGGTCATGTTGGGAAGGGCCAAATTATGAAGGTAGAACTCTGATAGCTTGGCCTTGTCTTTTAATGAATTGCTGTTACATAAAGCCATGAATTGTTGGGGGTTTTGGATTTAGGTGACACCCCTCTGTGCCAAAGTGTTGATCTGAAATTGCAGCCACTGATCCTTGAGGTATATGGCGTAGGATTTGGCAGGCTGCCGACATTGCATAGCTTCCATTGCCCAACTGGCCATGCAGGCTAGTTGGGCCTCCTTCTCTTGTATCTGCTACTTTAGAGACTATATTTCTAGGCCTGCTTGCAATTCTCTTTCCTGTAGTTTCTAGTTTAGTGTCTCAAGTTTAGCTTGCATTCCTTCCTCTCTTTGAGGCTCTTTTGTGGTATCTTTGTCTGTTGTGGCCTCCTCCTGTTGCTATTGTTCTCCCAAGAGGTGAGGCCTATCTTGATTCCTTTGTCCTTGTGACTGTAGTTGCTGTCTAAGCAGCTCATTCTCTTCTCTTAGCTTGGCCTGCTGGTAGCTCTCCACATGTCGTACCCTTGCCAAGTCTCTTTGGGCCTCCTTGAGCTTTTCCTCCATGGGACCTATATCTGCCACCCCCTTGGATTTAGCGATCTTCATCCAAGTGTGGGTCCTTACTCTTTCCTCCTCTAGTGCTAGGAAAAGTGGCACTGTGAATTTTTGAGGAATGATTTTCCTTGCCTCTAAGAAGTTATAATAAGAGCCCAGGCTGGGCTAGGGGCTTGGTTCCATAATGGTATCAACCTTCTCTTCCTCCAGTGATGACTTGGCTACTTTTTCCTCCATCTTTTTGGTCTCCCTCAGCCTAGCCAATTTTTCCTGTAGAGCAACCTTGGAATCCTGTAGAGAGGCCTCTAAGTTCAAATTTTCCATCCTTTCTTTCCATGTCGATGTCTTCAGGCTTCCTCGCTCATATGTGATGGATGTAATTTGTTTAGATGGGGTGTCTTCAACTATAATTGGTCCTTTGGACTGTTTCTCCTTTGGTCTGCCAGTTTTAATCCTCGTGCTTCTTCTCACCTTAAAATACATGGAAGGCTCCCTCTTCCACTTTTCTTTCTACTTTGGAGATGTGCTAAGGGCGCCAGCACCGTTGCTGCCTCTCTAGCTAAAATCTCAGGATATTCTTCCTTCCCTTGCCCTTTTTCTAGACTTCCTGTAGAAAGTCTTGTGCTGACTATTTTCTTGCTCCCTATAGAAGTCGTTTTTGGACTTCCTATAGAAATGGCCTTCTGGCTTCCTCGAGAACCAGTTGGCACTGTTTTTTCTTGCTTGGCTGGGGGTGCCTTCTCCTTTAGCTTGCTTGTGGCTTGCTTAGGTGTGCCTTCACTTGCTTGGACTTTTTCAGTCCTTTTACCCTGCTCTACAATCTCTTCTCCCTGGGTGTTTGTGTCATTTTTCCACCCACCGTTTTGGCCTCAGCAGCTTGGCCTTTCTCTCATTTCTCTTTTTGTCCTTTCTTTGGTGGTCTTCCCGGGGTTTCCTGACCCTTGGCTTTCTTTTTTTCCTCCATGTGCTCCTTCTCCTCGCTACTGGAGGAAGTGAGTTCCTCGGCCAAAATTTGGATCTCATCATCCTTAGAAATATTACGAAAAATCTCCCAAGAGAGAGGGACAGTATAGGTATGGAGTGCATCTTCTACTAGGAGCTTGATAGGCCCATGATAGGCCAACTGGTCTGGTGTCCCTTCCCTCAGCGTTGTAGGACACTCAATCAAGGATTGTAGGAGAAAGTAGGGGATGCTCAACTTTTGTTCTATGGGTAAATCCTTTTGTGCCTGAGTTTAGTTAGAAATCGGAAGTGATAACCATATACAATACTAAACCGCCCCTCACAGGTAATATATTTCATAATTTGAAGGCTGACTTCGCTCCAAAATGGCTGTAGGCTGGTTCTCCAGACCCCATTCTTATCCTCTGAAAATTGTTCCTCTAGTACGAATAATTCCTTTTTAGCCTTTTGGCCCAATTTCCTCTCCTCTTTATCCCAGGGTACCCCCATTGGTAGATCAGTGACTTTGCTAATGAGTTGTGGGGTGAGCTTCAGGGTCAACCCTCTAAAGTTTACAGTGGCTAATGTCTTTGATTTAGGCTTCAGGGACCTTAGGAATACTTCTATTATTTCATCATCGTGACCTTGAATTTTGTCACAGAAGATCATCCAGTTTGCACAGGAAAATAGGTCTACAACCTCACGAGTTTCTCGTAGTTTCTTGGAATCCGAGGGTTCCTTTCTAATAAACCCTCCTTGCATGGTGAAGAATTCTCTACTTTGGCTTGCGCTTTGAGTAGAAAGGGAATTCGATGCGTGTTTCCTCCTCAGAACGTTGAAAACAATATCCCTCCAGCCACTTCGTATCAATTCTCCTGTTCTAAAACTCGATTGCCCGTGTACAGAAGGACAACTCTGGTTTCCCTAAACAGAGTATAGAGCTAAATTTCCAGCATACACATAATCATGTAAAATTCAAATTTTTTTCTCCCACCTGTTAGCCTTGACAATGTTTCAACTTCTCTATAGGAGGAATTTTCTTCAGGACCCGTGGATAAAGTCTTGGACACAAACCAACGAAGAAAATTTCATGCAACCACAAGTAAACTGCTATTTTGGATTCACAGATAGACTTGCTTTTAATTTTTCCTACCCCAGCACGTCGAATTCACCACCTTTCGAAATATCATGCATGGGAATGGTGTGTTCAGGCCTACCTCTCTTAAAATTGCCAACATCGACGTAGACAGTTTAGGTTTCCTTGTTATGCTAGGTTTCCTGTAGCGCTCCTTCCTGTAGAAAGCTTTTCCAGCTTTTGGAGGACATCACGGTGCTTCTGGACAAGTTTGAGACATGGAAGGAGGTTGGAATGGGCCGAGAAGCTCGGGTTAACAAACTGCAGAGGAGGAGGACGTGTACTCTGCTGCAAAAACGGTTGCAAGTGTGAATGATAGCAGTTCACCGTGAGTTATTCAGCTGAGAAATTTGAATTACTGCACAATTCATGGCGTGGGGGTGAGCTGTCCAGGCCGATCTATTAGAAAACATCACAGCCATCATTCTTCGGCATGTCTTTGACCGCCAAATCCTTTCTTCTGCCATTAACTGTTTCCATTTCTTTCACATTGTCGATTCTCCCTGACTGGACACTTCCCACGTGTCAACTGCCCGTCTCTTTGGCATAACCGGGCTCGTTCAGATCCCACGAGGCCATCCGACTAGCTATGGGTGGCTAGTTGATTGGCCACCGAACTTCAATCCACACATTTCACATTCATGCAAATTTTAGAGTATATTTCATGCAATTCGACGAATAAGGTTAGACACTTACCTGTGTGGCTGTGGACGTGTTCTGCAGGCTTCGAGACGTGGAATGTTGTATTTTCTTGAAGCTGCTTCGTGCACGGGTGCTGGAGATCCATTTTCATTGGCTGATGTTGAGTATAAGACTTCAGGACCCGACCCTCTGGGGGTAAATGCTGCATGCACCGGCTTCATTTGATTTGAGCTGCAAGTGTCTCCATAGTATGTGCTCCAGCTGGATCAGCTGCTATAGGATTCCTGTAGGACATCCCATAGCAGCTTCTCCTCCTAGGATGCATGTTGAAATGATTAGGATTGCGTTCACGGAATGAAGGGTCATGATGGAGCCTTGACAGGTAAAGTGTGTGAGCCTCTGCATGCTTGATTTGGCACTTGGAAAAAAAAAATTAATCTCAGGAAACAAAACTCTTGTATGACTGTGCAGGAATACTTAACCAGGTTGTTGCAAGGGCGGTGGAAGGAGATGAAAGAAGTGGAGGGTGGAAGAAAAGAGTGGTTGCATGCCCCATCAACAGATCTCAAGCTTCAAATCCCTCTCCAAAATTGATTCTGGCCTGCCCAAAGGCTCTACAAGATGTTTCCTGTAGAAATGCAGAACTTCTTGTAGAAAGTCATGAAACTTCCTGTAGAAAGTCCTGAAACTTCATGTAGAAGGTTGAACCTCGACTAGATTGTGTCCAAATCCTGAAAAAAAATGAGTGTCCATGGAGGGAGTGTATGGGAGGATGCCTGGTAACTTGGTACGGACCCCTGTCTTTGTTTTAGGATGCCTCCTTTCTGCACTGTATTCCTGTAGCCTGCAATAATTCTTTAGAGATTAGACTTGCTTCTTTTCCCTTTTTTCTTTGTTTGTTTTTATTTTTTTCTCTTTTTTTTTTTTGTTTTTAGATAGAGAGAGAGACAGCAGGGGTGCCTCCATGAGGTTTTCACCCCTACTATCTGCCTTGGGCGCCTCAGAGAGGTTTTCACCCAAGGGTCTTTTTATTCAAATTCTTTATTTTCTGAGAGACAACAGGCGCGCCTCCGTGAGGTTTTCACCCTTACTGCCTGCCCTGGGTGCCTTAGAGAGGCTTTCATCTAGGAATCTTTTTATTCCTTTTATTTTTTTTGATGATGATCAAGGTGTGGCTGGAACAAAGGCAAAACCCTTCTCTATTACCAGCACTGATTTTTCCACAGTTTCAATGAACTCCTGCCTCGAAAGGGGTTTCCTGTAGATCTTCAGTCGATGCCCATTGATGAGCATGGGGATGGCTTCTTCATCAATGGTCCTGATAAGGAATGAACCATTGTCATTGCACTTGTCCACTGTATATGGTCCTAGCCATCTTGTCCTCAACTTCCCTTTGAAATCCTTGTGTCTAGAGTCATACAGGAGTGCCCAATCTCCCGGATGGAATTACTTTTCATTAAGGTGCTAGTTATGCCATATCTTCCTCTGAAGTTGAACCACTTCTGAGTGGAGGAGGGCATGCATTCGGTGTTCATCTAACCCATTCAACTGCAATAACCTTTCACGTTGAGCATGTTTGAGATCTAGGTCTAGCTGAGTTGCCATCCTCAAGGTGTTGTACTTGAACTCTATTGATAGCAGAGCTCTCTTCCCGTAGACCAACTCATAAGGTGAAAAACTGGTTGTGGTCTTCCAAGTGGTGTTGTAGGCCCAAGTGGCCTCCACCAGGGGATCTGCCTAATCCTTTCTACTGCTGCTCACCACCTTAGTCAAAATCCCTTCTAATGCTCTATTAGTGACTTCCACCTACCCATTTGCTTGAGGGTGATATGGGGTGGAAGTCGTATGCTTGATCTTGTGATGAACGAGCAAGTATTCAATTAAGTTGGAGGTGAACTGGTTTCCTTGATCGGTGACTAACTCTCATGGGTAGCCAAATTTGTAGAAGATGTTCTCTCTTAAAAACTCAGCCACCTTTTCTTCTGTCGCTGCATTGATTTCCTTTGATTCTGCCCACTTTGTCAGGTAGTCGGTGCACACAATGATGTAAGACCTTTGCCTTGAGGGAGGGTTGATAGGACCCACAAAATCTATGCCCCACTTCTCAAATGGCTCGAGGGTCACTTGAGGTTGGAGAGGCATTTCATCCCTTGGAGTCGGCTACCCCATCCTCTGGCATCGGTCACACTGGCTAACGTATCTTCTGACATCTTGATGAAGAGTGGGCCAATAGTAGCCTGCCTGTAGAATTTTGAAGACAATCCTCTTTGCTGCAAAGTGGCCTCCACAGGGTCCATCGTGACAGGTTAAGAGAATGTCAAAGACGTCCTCCTCCCTAACACAATGCCTCAAGATTTGATCGGAGCCAAGTTTGAATAGGTTGCCCCTAATCCAAGTGAATGGGGCACTCTTCCTCACAATTCTACTCTTATCCTTTGAGGATAGATGCGGAGGGAACTGTGCTGAGACCAAGTAGTTAGATATATCAGCAAGCCAGAGAGAGAGTACTAAGCTAGCAAACAGATGTTCATCTGGCATCTGGTCATCCACTGTCCCTTCTTCACATGCAGGAAAATCTAATCTAGACAAGAAGTCAGCAACAACATTTTCTTTACCCGGTTTGTCAATGATAGTCAAATCAAACTGCTACAACAAAAGTAACCATCTAATGATATGAGCATTTACATCAGGTTTATTCATTAAATATCTAATTGCAGCATGATCAGTATGTACAAATGTTTGATAGCCAGTGATGTAGTGTCGGAACTTGTTCAGGGAATGGACCACGGCCAGGAACTCTTTCTCGGTTATAGTATAGTTCATTTCTGCCTTGGATAGGTTTTTTCTGACAAAGTATATGGAATATGGAAGTTTCTCCTCAACTCATCCTAAGGCTGCCCCTATGGCTTTGTTTGAGGCATCAGTGTGGATGTGGAAAGGTAGGGCCCAGTTTGGGCCTCTCAACATTGGGGCGGACACTAACTTATCTTTCAACTCATTCAGAGCCCCTTGATAGTCGTCAGTCCATTTAAGCTCAACATCTTTTCCTAAGAGGCCAAACAATGGCGAGGCTATCTTACTGAAATTTTTAATGAATCTTCTATAATATCCTGTTAAGCCTAGGAAAATCCGAACATCTCTTAACTTCTAAGAAGGTGGAACCTTTTTTATGATAGCAATTTTGTTAGGATCCACCTGTAATCCTTGACGAGAAATGGTATGACCTAACATGGTCCCTTCAGTCATCAGGAATTCACATTTTTCAGAACTGAGAGACAGGTTCATCTCAATGCACTTGCTTAAAACGTTTCCTAGGTTGAACAAGGCTTCTTGGAAGCTAGACCCGTAAGGAGTAAAGTCATCCATATAGATTTCCATCGAGTCATGAACCAGCTCAGCAAAGATGCTCAATACAGCTCTCTGGAAAGTGGCAGGAGCATTGCATATCCCAAAGGGGAGGATTCAGTAGGCAAAGGTACCCCATGGATGAGTGAAGGTGTTCTTATCTTCATCCTCCGGGCTAATTTGGATATGATTATACCCGCTTAACCCATCTAGGAAAGAGAAGAACTTCTTTCCTGCCAGTCCATCCATCACTTGATCTATGAAAGGCAAAGGGAAGTGGTATTTCTTGGTGGCTTTGTTCAATTCTCTGTAATCTACACAGATTCTCCACTTCCCATTTTTCTTGGGTACCAACACCAGAGAGGAAATCGATTCGCTGTTCGAGATGGGGAAGATGAATCCTGCATCCAACAATTTTTGCAATTCCTCTTTAATGATGTCCTTAAGGGCTGGATTCATTCTCCTCTGAGGCTGCCTGACTGGTTTACAGTCCTCTTTAATGTAAATATGATGGGTACAGACCGAAGGATGGATTCCTTTCATTTCCTTACAGCTCCAGGCAAAAGCCTCCAAATGGCGGTTCAAGAGGCTACATAGCTCTTTTTCCTGATAGGGAGAGAGAGAGGAGCTGATCTTTAAAGTTCTTTCAGGGCGAAACTCCACATTCTTAACTCTGGGAGAGGTCGGATCAGTCACACAGAGGTCCACTAAAGCACTGGCTTGGGTATCTTCCACCAACTTTTCTAAGGATAGTGCACCGAGAGGAAGATTTTGGATTAAGTTCTCAATCAAATCATCCTCGGTTTGAGGACCTCCCTTGGTGGCCTCCACTGTGCATAATGGTGCAGAGTAGACCTCGTCCACATCTCCTTCTTCCAACTAGAGGGGTAAGTCATGTTCTAGCAGAGGTTGGGTAGGAGGATATAGGACCAGCTGTTTGGACATAGGCCCATCCTTGATGGTCATGCTTCCTGCTCAACAACTGATGTAAGCATCCGCAGTAGCTAGCCAAGGCCTTCCCAAAATGAGGGGATATCCAGTGAGTTTTGCCTTTGGCTGAAGGACCAAGAAGTCCGCAGGGTACTCCCAAGAGTCAACAAAGACCAGGACATCTTCCATAATCCCTTCGGGAGTCACAGTGGAGCAGTTTGCCAACTGCAGTACTGTCGAGGTCTTCCTTAAGGAACTCTAAAGGTTGAGTTTAAGCATGGTGTCCCTGGTCATCACATTAATGGCAGCCCCTAGATCAACCAAGGTGTGGGGGATGATGGTGCCATTGATGGTAACATAAACTACAGGACTCCCAGGGTCCAAATACTTTGGACCTATTACTTGCCCCAACATAAGATCAGACAGTTGTCCTATGACATTGATAGTTGAGGCATCTCTCTTTCGCCTACCTGGGTGCTTGAAACACTTATCCTTAACCAATTTCTTGTATATCGATACATCTTTTATGGCCTGGAGAAGTGGTATTTTCACACACAACTGCTTGAGTTCTCTGAGAAGCCCAGTCTCCTCTGGTTTGGGTTGTGTGGTTACTGTTAGTCACTCAGGAAAGGGTGGAATGGCTTTGGGTTCACTTTCCTATTTCTCTTCCTCCTCCTCTAGGGGAGGAGGTTGGCGCTCTAGAAGGACCTTCCTAGATCGCAGGTTGATCTCCTGGATCTCCACAACATAGGTAGAGCATGTTGTCTCCCCAGTATATACCTACTGGGCATGTCTTTTGTTGGGGTTCGGGTTCGGTTGAGTAGGAATCTGGGGTTGTCTTGGAGGAGCAGGAGGTAATGGTTGTGGTTGAGCCTGTAGTGGAGGAAAAATGGCGGGAGGAGGGTTATATTGAGACCTCCACCTCGGTTTAGGTGCATTCCACTGAGGTTGTGGCTGGGCATGTGAGTGAAATGAATGAGAAGTAGGTTGAGTATGGTATGGAGATGGATAAGACCACAAAGGAGGTGCAGACCAGGAATGATGAGCAGGGGGGCCCAAAGATGAGCAGGTTTGTTGGGTTTATAATAAGCTTCAGATGTCCCTTGCATCCCCTGCTGGTAAGGTCTAGGCCCATTTGGCCTCCTTTGGTTGAGGAAGTAGAGAGGTTCAGTAGCCACTTCAGTCCCTAGGTACATGGCTTTAAACCCAGGCAAGGTATGGCATTGGTTGGTGGGGTGGTCTTCCTCACAAATGAAATATACCTCTATTGAGTGCAATGGACACTCATTCTTAGGATGCTTCCTTGTGCATCTAGGACAAAAAATGGCCAAAGCCCTCTCAGCTTCCTCTTTCTTTTGCTAAATTCGGAAGGTATCAAGTTGCATGGCAATAGTTTGTTTCATCTCACTTTTGAGGTCTCCCATCTGATTAGCAAACTCATAGTTGGAGAAGGTGGTACTAGCTGAAAGTGGATCCCCCCTACCTCTCTTCCGGGCTGACCTAGAATGGTTTCTAAACATGGTCTTTATGTCCTCATAAGGTAGTTGGTAGATGTCCCCCCCAGCCAACATGTGAAGGGTGTCTAGAAGGTCTTCAAGGACTCTCGAAGCAGAACTAGCTTCAGAGATTCTGGGTCAAGTGTGCACCTGACCTGTTTATAACTATGTTGGAACCTTTCCTCGTAATCTTCTAAAGACTCATCGCTTCCCATGGTCATCCGAAAGATTTCTCCCTTGGTTTCCTTGGACCTACAGTAGTCCCAGTATTTTCTGTTGAAAGCTTGCTGCATCTAAGCCCAAGTGGTGATATTGTTTCCAGGTAACCCCATGAACCAGCATAATGTTGCATCCTTGAGGGTAGAGGGAAAGAGTTTCAACTTTTGCTCGTCCTCAGCATAGTTGTAAGCTCGACAAAGGACACAAAACTCAAACAAGAAGGTATCAGGGTCTTCAGTAGTCAATCCATGGAAGTGAGGTAAAGCTGAGGGACTTATGTTTTTCATTTTCATGTCTCCATTGGTCTCTCAGATGGGAAAGGCACCTTCTATTCTCTCATCTTCTCTTCTATCATTTTGTTTTTCAGCCATGGCTTCAGATGGAATGTTCTCTAACTCTTCTTCTGTTATAGGATCTTCGTATATCTCAGGAGGTTTGCCTATAGGTTCTTCTGGCTCACTGTTACCAAAGAAGAGAGAAGGTTAACTCAGTGACATGGTGGGGGTGTTGGGTAAGAATTTTCCAGTTTTATCTCTATTCCTACGAGGCATGAAATGGAAAGACTTTTGGTTGCTTCTGCTTTTTCTACTGGTACCTACAAAACTAAAATAGATTAAACTACAACTAACTATCTTGCTGAAATGGAAATGTGGAATGGAAATGAAAACAGGAAAGGGCTAAACTATTTTGCTGGAATGAAATTGCAGAATTGAAATTGTGGAACTTAAATGCTAAGCTACGCTTGCAGAATTGAAATTGCAGAATGGAAATGCTAAGCTATGCTTGCAGAATTGAAATTGTGGAATTGAAATGCTAATCTATGAAAGCAAGAAATGTCTACTCTACTTTTGTGGAAATGAAATTGCAGAATGGAAATGGAACAAACTACTTAGCAGAAGGTTGTAGGAGAAAATAGAAGAAAAGCAACAATCACCAATACTTTGACGCTTCCCCAGCAATGGCGCCAAAAAGAGTGGTGAGCTCCAGTATTGCAGCAATAATGTTGCAACTCCTGGGACTCCCTTCTTTACTTTTATCAACCTGGTAGTTCCTAACAAACTTGGAAGCGATGGTGTTGTATGCACAAGTACTAGCTCTTGCCGCAGCTGTCACTTGGTGAGTTGGCACAAGTCCGCTAGGGGCTCAAGCCAACTTCTATGAGATTTGAGAAGAAGCTTGTTAACTAATGGATGGAAGCTAACTCGAAGGAAGCTAATCTGCTTGCAAAAAGAAATTGAAAACTGAAGGAAAGCGTAAACCCTAGCAAACCCTAATTCTACCAGCTAGTCCTACTGATGCAAAGAAGAGAATGCAAGCTACTGAAAGAGATGCCATTACCTCTAGGAAGGTAACATACATGTGTCTAAACTACCTCTATCTGAAGAAAACATCTTTTTGTATTTTTGAATAAGTCGTCAGATTTCTCATACATAGGCTTTCACTGTTCTTGACTGTGCAGAGGTGGATCGATGAGGAGAAATGCCCGGAAGAGGTCGAGAAGGTTCAAAGGGGGCCTAAGGGGTCCCTAACACCCTTCCGGAGAGTTTCACAGAGTTTGGATATCAAGAAACCTCATATGTGAGCTTCTACAGGAAGTCTGCAGGGGCTCTACAGGATGTTCAGGAATTTCTACAGGATGCTCAGAAATTTCTACAGGAAGTTTAGAAATGGGATTTTGGAGGATGGATGCGTGAGGAAAGATGAAGGATTTGTATGGAGGTAGGACAAGAGTCTGAAGTGGTCCAGGGACTGGTGGATGGAGTTGGGGGAAGGTGTAGATGGCTGAATTTGCTCAAAGAAGGCTGAAACAATGGTTGCACAAAGAGGTATGGTTATGTGGGCAAGATGACAAATGTGGGGCGAGAAACCCAGTTAGGAGATGAAACAGATGGTTTTGATGAAGTTTGGGTGGATGAAGACGTGGTAGAGGTGCTCTGCACGGTGTATTTCCAACTCAACCAACAAAGACTCGCAAGTAATCAAAGTCCTAGTTATACCAACCTAATCTAATCTAGCTAACAGTAAATTGAATGAACAGAAGCTTTATTTGCAAAGGAACCATATATATTAACTATGCAATGAAACATTTCAAATATCTGAACATGTAACCAACTTCTACAAATGAAAACTGTACACTAGTGATTGCATGTCAAAGCAAAAATAGTGCTTTTGTTTGGGACAACAAGGTTACTTTGATCCCAGCCCCTGATCCTATGAGGGAGAGGTGAAACCAAAGGTGCTCGTTGGCCTCTTTCTGGAGCTTTTTTCTGCTGTTGATATCCTACCAACCTAATCTAAACATCAGAAGCTTTTCTAACCATCAACAGTGACCTAGTTAATCAGCACAATTTAATCTACCTAATCAGAAATGATTTTGCAAATGCATAAAGGAGAAACAACGATGCATAAAGGAAAAATAACAATACATTAAAGGAGGCCTTGGCTCTCAGGTTGGGCCCAACCCTAAGAGCTACGACTCCCATAAATAACTCAGAGCTAATACAAAAGAGGACTGCTTGTCATTATCAAAAAATAGTCATCAACTGAAAGTTATGCCACAATGGCTACAAGCAAATGAGCTGAAAGTGACACCACTATAGTGAAAAAAATGCAATGGTTTCAAAAAAGTAAACTATGAAGGTTGAGGCCTTCTTATTTATACATCACGAGGGGCCTAGCAGGCCTCTTAAATTCAAGGGACTTGGTTATCCCAACTGCTAGTAGACAGTCCCTTTCCCAAAATCTGCTTGGCTGCCTTTAGGATCCATTTTGGTGGCCTGTGAGCTCGAAGTTGAGGGTGGAGATCCCGAGGAAGGGCCATTTAATGTCAGAGACAACCCCCCTACGAAACCTCACCTCAAGCTTGGTTATCACCTAGCCCATGATTGCTCGGTTTTGCTCCAACATTTGTCCAAAAAAGCTTGAAATAACCACATATTAGCCTCCTAGGTAGAGTGGCCGCCCTTATTCATTCAAATGACATAAACATACTAAAAAAATTCATAATCTATGAAAAATGGAGGATTTAACAAGGATTTAACAAGGACAATTAGGAAAAATAAGCCCAATAAGTTACCCAATTTGGGGCTCATCAGTCAGTTGATTACATCATCTCCCATAAGTTCTCCATTGTAAACTGCTCATAAATGGTCAAAACTGGACCATACTAAAAACCCAGTGCAGAGGGTGCGATGCATATCACCTTCCCAGTGTATAGGGTGAGATGCATACCAAATGGCTCCTCTGTAGGGTGCGATGGTCGGGAATGGTCAAATGGCAGGAACAAAATGTGAGGTAGAAGATCATGGAATCTTCCAGAAGCTTCCCCTTTGACACTTTCCCCTCTGCTTTCGACCAAGGATGAGTAAGAGATCATCATTCTCCAAGTGGAAGCAGGAACTATCAGATAGAGGACACTAATCAAGACCCCCGAAGATGACTCACCTCCGTATAATCATCTATATATGGATCCCCCATCACAGAGATCCAAGGGCTGGAATTTTGTATCTTATAGAAAAGTGATGTTGGTTTTCTAGTGTACATTCATAGTGTTGGGTGATCTAAGCTTTACTTGAGGTGAAGAAGGGCTTTCTAGCTGGAGGATGATGCTGGGTGAGAACATATGGTTGTAATCCTCTTGCTACTTTTCATCTTAATAAAGCTATTCAAGCTTTCCTCCATATTCTTGTGTACTTGTTTATATATGCATTTGTATGGTTAACACACATCTGGTCTTGTGTTATTTATGAATATAGATCTTTATTCTTCGATAGTTGTATGTTGTTGTGATTCCACAGGTGCTCTTTGAAGTTGGGCAGATGAAGAGGAAGCGACAAAGCTCTATCAGGAAGGAGAGGAAATCAAGCGCAAGACTAAGGTTGGTCTCCTTGGCTCTCCCCTTATCTATTTTCATAAAGGAAAGTGAAAATAGACTTTACTTGTTTGTTTCTAAGATAGCTACCGGTCTTAGTGGGAATAGCAGCATCCAAGTGGACACTATTCCCGGTAACACTGGCCTTTCCGATGAGCCATATGCACATCGCATATTGTAGATGTTTGATACCATATATTCAAATATTCCATATGTCCAAATAATCCCATGTTTGACTTAGTGGGTGAGGATGATTCTAGACCTCCTCTAATAGTTCATTCCCATTTTCTTCTTCCCTTAATTGTTCCCTAGGAACCATCGTTCCAACAAGCATTGAGGCCATCCTGAAACAAGTAAGGCCACTTGCCTGAAAATCGTAGACCCTGATCTTGATGGTCAGTTTGTCTTCTACTATCTCCACAAGATTTAGGGCATTTTCCTCCTCTCCAAATTCACCACAGCTCGGCAAATGAATTCGAATTGGAGGGAAAACATCCTTTTATAGAAAAACCCACTTTTTTTTTGTCACCCATTGGGACCAATCCAAAGCTCAGTTTGACGAACCATCAACACCGCTAGAAAGCTCTCATAGAGTATTATAATGGGTCTTTCTCATTTTTTAATGATTTGACACTTCACTAGGAAGCCATTTTTCCAAGAAGGGTCACTTTGTCGAATCTCAAAATCAAATTTATTCATATGCGACACTTGTACTTTGGGGACCACCTTCCCTTGGTGCTTTTTGTCTCACATGTCGATTTTCTTCATGAGTAACCATCATTTCCTCATGCTTTCATGGTCCCTACCGGGCCTCTTCTATGTGGGAGCATCATCGAGTCACCCTTGTTTAGAGCATCCACGATGAGTCACCTTTGCATCCGTGGAGTCTGTTTCACGTCCCATTATAGCATGTCACAGTATTTCATCAATCTTTCTGTATCATTCATCATGTGCTTCCCATTTTGGCCTCCAGTCATATTGTCCCCCATCCCCTCCGGAGTTGAGTCAGTTGCTACTAGGTCAACCATGCACTTTATGCTCCGCCAAGAGAATTCACTTGTTTGTCCCTGAGTCCAATTTTCTCCATTGTCCCTGTTGTCAGTCCATCAATCACATCATTATTTTTCCTTTTGCCATAGTTGAGGATCCGCATTGCCTCACCTATTACATGTCCTATTCTCTTGACATCGACTCATTTATTCAAAAAGAATGACCTAGAGGGTGGTGTAGCTTGGTTCCAACTTCCATTCTTGTTCGGTACCTGAGATCAAGGAAATGGACTCATTATTTCCCTTTGACTTGGTTTTTTCATGCTCTTGATTCATACATGTATGGTCCACAGATGCAGCAGATTGTACCATTGATTTCAAGGAAATGGACTGATTATTTCCCTTTGACTTGGTTTTTTCATGCTCTTGATTCATACATGTATGGTCCACAGATGCAGCAGATTGTACCATTGATTTCAGGGTGTGTTTGAGATGTTTATAAACTAGAGGTATGGTATGGTAATATAAATAAACTAGAGGTATGGTAAATAGATAAAACAT
>APFE031482150.1:0-11157 GCA_000404065.3 Pinus taeda
TTTAGAAATGTTATAAAATGCCTACGGTTTAGGTTTTTCTCTGCTACGACTTCAAATTTGTTTTTCGACAGAAGGGACTCCCTGGAGTTTGGGGTTTGGGTCTCAGGGTTTAGGGTTTAGGGTTTAGGTTTAAGGGTTTAGGGTTTATGTTTTTGTGTTGAAGATTTAGGCTTTAGGCTTTATAACACTAGTAAAAAATTTTAATAAACACTTAGATAAAAGTTACAAAATTCTTCTTAAGCTGTTATAAATTATTAGGGTTTATGGTTTAGGGTTTAGGGCTTGGGGTTTAGGGTTTAGGGTTGACGTTTTGGGGTTTAGGTTTTAGGGTGTATGGCTTAACTTTTATAACAATTTAGTACATTTTTTAATAAACACTTAAACAAAAGTTGCAAAACGCTTTTAGAAATGTTATAAAATGCCTACGGTTTAGGTTTTAGTTTATGGGGTTTAGGGTTTAGGGTTTAGGGTTTGAGGTTTAGTGTGTAGTGTTTAGGTTTTAGGTTTTATAACACCTTAGTAAGTTCTTTTAATAAACTCTTAAATAATAGTTACAAAATTATTTTTAATAGATCATAAAATGCTTAGGTTTTATGGTTTAGGGTTTGTTGTTTGGGGTTTATGGTTTAGTGTTTAGAGCTTAGGGTTTAGGGTTTATAACACTTTAGTAAATTATTTTAATAAAAACTTAAATAAAAGTTACAAAACGCTTGATAAAATGCTATAAAATGCTTAGGGTTTAGGGTTTATGGATATAAAACTTTATTAAATGCTTTTAATAAACACTTTAAAAAGATACAAAAGAAATTTTAAAATAATATAAAATTATTAGTGTTTAGGGATAAGGTTTATGGTTTATGGATTAGGAATTGTGTTTGGATTTAGGTGTTGTCGATGATGTCGATGTTGGTACTGTGGCAAGTGCTAATGCTAGTGTTGATTAATGATGTCTCGTCTCGTGTTGCAATCTCCTTACATTGGAAGTTGCTTCTGCTGAGACCTCTTAGGATGTTGATGTGAATTCCCTGGTGATAACCCATTCATGCAGATCCATAATAGTCCTCTACTCTCTATCATATGGCATGTCACATGAAGAAGCCTCTATGATGGTCACCTCCAGGCTAGTAATGTATTCATAATAAAATTTTCCCCACTCATTAAAGATGTTCTTGAGCAAGAAAAAAAATTCATAATGATCATTATATAATTTAATAATCTATTTCCCTTTAAGGAAGTGGTCCTTCTCTTCGACACCTTTGTGAATTTCCTTAATTTCCACCAGGATTTTCATGAAGAAATGTTTGGGATGTAAGTTCCCATCATCATTATAAAAGGTTGGAAAATTATATTAGTGGAGAAACTCACTTTTCTCTTTGAATCCTTCTATTACTTCCATCAGTTCTTTCACCTCCTCTTTAGCCTTCATTGTTAATTCAATTTCCCTTATTATCTGATTGGCTCTTGTTACTAATTTCAAACCTTTTTGAAATGTTTTAAAAGGATTAGGTTTTAGCGTTTATGGTTTAGGTTCTAGGGTTTAGGGTTTAGGGTTTTAAGTCCAGGGTTTAAGGTTTAGAGTTTGGGGATTAGGGACTATAACACTTTATTAAATTATTTTAATAAATATTTAAATAAAAGTTACAAAACACATTTTAGAATGTTATAAAATACTTAGGGTTTAGGGTACAATTTAAGGTTTAGGGCTAGGGGTTTATGGTTTAGATTTTATGGTTAAGGTTGATAACACTTTAGTAAATGTTTTTAGTAAACACTTAAATGAAGGTTACATAAAAATTTTAAAATTGTTATAAAATGTGTAGGGTTTTTGGGTTTAGGGTCTAGGGTTTACGGTTAAGCACTTGCAGATTAGGCTTTAGGGATTAGGGTTTACAGTTTAGGGTTTATAACACTTTATAAAATGCTTAGGGTTTAAGTTTTAATATTTTTCGTTTTAGGGTTTATGGTTTGGGCTTTAGGGTTCATGGTTTCAGGTTTATAACACCTTAGTGATTGTTTTAATAAACACTTAGTTACAAAACACTTTTTAAAATTTTATAGAATGCTTAGGGTTTAGTCTTTAGGATTTGCAGTTTAGGGTTTATGGTTTGGGGTTTAGGTTTTATGGTTTGGGGTTTAGGTTTTATGGTTTGGGGTTTAGGTTTGATGGTTTGGGGTTTACGGGTTAGGGTGTAGGGATGAACCACCCCACATTAAGGGGCTATCCACTGCTACATATTACACATTATGCAGTCATCCCATTGAGCCCTGAGGAGTTATCAAGAAAAATAAATAAAAGGAAATATGTTTATGAAGGACATTGGAAAAACAAAGGTCAGGGTATCTCATGTACCACAATTTTCTCCTCCTAGGGTTAAGGGTTTGGGGTTTAGGGTTTAGGATTTAGGATTTATAACATTTTAGTAAATTCTTTTAATAAGAACTTAAATAAAAGTTACAAAACACTCTTTAAAATGTTATACATTAATTAAAATTTACGTTTTTGGGTATAATGTATAGGGTTTAGGGTTTGGGTTTTAGGGTTTAGGGTTTAGGGTTTATAACACTTTAGGAAATTGCTTCAATAAGAAATTAAATAAAAGTTACAAAATGCTTTTTCAAATTTTATAAAAGACTTAGGGTTTAGTGTTTAGGGATTATGTTTTACAGTTTAGGGTTTATAGTTAAAGGTTTAGATTTTATGGTTTAGGGTTTATAATGCCTTAGTAGATTAGTAGGTTTGATATGTGTTGACACATATGAGCTTGATAATAATTTTGATTGGTGTAGTAATTCTGTGATATTCACTCTATCAATGTAGATGAGAGTTTCTCATAACTGAAAGAATAACCACAATAACGTGGGATCCCCCCCCCCACCCCCCATCAGTGTTAATGAGGATTCCCCTCCATCAATGTTATTGAGGTTTGCCCATAATTGAAATGTTACGATAATAACCTGAAATCCTACTAATATTTTGGCATTTAGTTATTGTGTTTATATCGTTAAATTAATATTATCCTTGTTGGTTGGTTTTGTGTATCCTTTTTCTCCCATATATACCACGAATACCTTGTTTTGCAAGCCATATCATATTTTACATTTGTTATATTGTAAAAGGAATTTATATTTATTGTATTGTTATATTTTAACGAATATGGAGAACATAATGATTAAGTCCCAAGAACATTTATTAGTGAAAGATCCACATCAATGGGAATTCAATGCAACACTAAGGAGCTACTTGATTACCAAGATTGATTTGATAAAAAAGTGATGGTAAATATGCTCTAGAATTTATACTTTGTGTGTAGCAATTGCTTAGAATGGCCCAATTTCTAGCTTTACACACTCCAACCCTTGCATCCCTATATTTATAATCTTATCAATATTGTTGGTATTGATGGAAGAAATATTTTGTATATGCAAACACAGAAGCTATATTCACCTCCATTTATTTGGAAATTTTACATATGTGCCACCTCGATATATGTCCCTACTTCCATACATGAACCACTTTCATATATAGAACCAATCATTCATATATGTGCTTCATGGAAGCTATATCACTTCCATATATGTTTTTACACTTTCATATATCTATACATATACTTATGTGTGTATACACAAGAGTATATTCTAGATACATGTATATAGAAGTGATGCATATAAAACAATTAATGCATATACCAAAGTGACACATACAAAACTATAATTGCATATACAGAAGTAGTTATAGCTTTTATTTGTAAATATATGAAATCTTGCTTCCATACATGTGTGGCTTCTATATTTGTTTACATATACATAATATACAAACTTATGCTTATATGAGAGAGTGTAGAATGCATCCCATTTTGTACAGAATTTACCACGTTTGTATATGCATCACTTCTATATAACTACTTTCTGACAATATCCCGAGGTTCACACTTCACTACTTTGTTTTTATCTTGGGATTGATGAGGTCAACTTATCTTACAATGTTGCTTGCAACATCCCACCTTGCAGTAGCACTTAAGGTGATTTTATTTCAACCCCTAGCAATTCCCAAGGAAATTTCGTATATGCATGCATATACAAAATATATATTGCAATTGGGGGTTAAAATATTATGCTTGGTCCCTAGAGTTTGAGTTGGTTATATGGGAGATTGGTCTGATGATATATAGAATATACATATTTGTGCATATATAAAAAAGTGTATACATATTTGGATTCTTATGTATCTTCTGCATGTGAATGTATATATGGAAGTGCACATATACAAAAGAGCATGCTCCTTTGTATCTTCAATATACGTTTGCATATAATGATATAGATTCAATCAATATATTCTTCATCATCCGTTTTTATGGTTTTAGAGTGGAACAATATAATCCTTCTCCCATTCACAAGTCCATCAATACCAAAAAATATTGAGTAGGTTCTAAATACAAAGACACGAGAGTTGCCTTTTGTAAATTTAGCACATGGGTTATGTCAAAGAATGACTATGTTGATAAATCTTATGCATTAATATTAGGTTATTTCTCTTTAATTTGATAACTACGTGTGAATTTTAATTACTTCTTAAATTATGATCTTCTTTGACTTATGTTATTATAGTGTTATTATTCGTCAAACAACTACTAAAGAATAAACATAAAGACACAAGAGACACAGAATATAGGCTATCACTCAGGGCCAAAATTTCTCCTTCTTGAGAGGAAAACATGAAAAAATTCTTATTCTTATAATGATTTCAATTGATGAATATTAAGAGAAAGATGCTAGACCATTTTTCCACTCCAATCCCAAGTCATAAACCTTCCTTGGTGAAATCCTTCTTGTTTTTCTTTCTGTCTCCTATGGTCAACACAACTCAAACTATCTACACTACTGAAATTTCGGTTTCATCCATAGATAGACAACTTGAACTTATATTCTACCCTTGCAATTCTCACATGTGAGCTATTTAGAGGTATCTTCCTTCATCGATTGACTAGGAGACTCAATCTTATGACCCCGTCTGTGATATATGTTGAGATAAAGATATTATTCTTGTCTTCTTCACTGAATAAGGAAATCCTACTACAAAACCTTTAATATATGCCACATGTGCGAAGAACAGGTAACCAAAACAGTGCCTAACTTAGATCCTTCTCCTTCTTTTTGCACTGGAAGAGAGTCTTCTACTTCTCTTTTTTGCACTTTTTGTTGTACTTCTGATGAAATACCAAATTATGTGTCTAGAATGAAAGTCGAGCTACTTATCATAGTAGTTTTTCCATGCTAATCAGATGACATGACTTGGAGACAAGGTCGATATACCTGGGGGTTGACGAGGATTTCACCTAAAGGGTCATGAATCATCCCTCTATCCTCAATTGGCATTAAGACAGCTTATAGCAATACTAAAATTCTCTAATTGTGGAATTTGGGGTAGGTGGATTACTTGGATTTTTATCACAATCCATAGGTTTCAATAATTTACTAGGATCAACTAGAATATGAGTTAAGTTATGAATTTACCCCTTTCATTAAACCTTTACTATTTGCTGGTCAATTCGGTTGCTATAGATAATAGCAACAAGATATCTAGTCAAGTCAGGATGTTTAAGTCCCACACACCTAACATTTTTATATATCATGGAAGTCATTGATATGTATCACTCACAACCATTGGATCAGATTGCTTGATGGAAAGAAGTTATAAAATCCTCATCTTCTCATCCAATGTGACACATTACCCATTGAATGGAATTATTGTGGGCAATCAGATCATGTTAGGAGTTAAAATAGAATTTAAATGTGTGTATGATTGTGGGTAATACACCTTATCAAATGTAGGTTTAAGGGATTTACAATCGCTTGATGCTATTGGATGCAAATATATGAGCGACAGTTGAACAATCTGATGGTAGTTGTTAGCCCCATCATTGGGTCGACATAGAGTCATGATGATGGGTATTGGACATAAAATAATTCCCAAAACAACACCCCTTGATTGGTGTGATACTGCTTACCAAAACTAGGAATCCTAGTTCTCAAAATATCATATTTTTTAGTAGTCCATTAACCATCATATTTATGATGCAAAACCTATCAGATACACAAAGGAAATGTTGGATTCCCCATTTATTCTATTATCTAAAAATATAGGTCATTGGACAAATCATCAGCTTCCTGACACAGAAAGGTCGAAAGTGGCGGTCAGATGTATAGCACAACAGTTGGAAGCACAACAGTAGTCGTCAATTTTTCTACCTCCAAATATCATAATTGGTCATCATATATAAATCCCATCTTTCATATTATACATTGTTGTTTCGATAATGACACGTCAAAAAACCTAGTCAGTTGTGAAACATGGCCTTTGGTTCACCACTAGAGGTCCATCGACTATCTGACGCGTGTCATTGGAATCTTATTGTCAAATTTATGGAATTCCGAGTGAGCATGGGGTCAGATGCCCAACAGACTAGTCATCTGTTATTTTTCATTTATCTTACTAGAGGCTAAAATATATCCCACCAACTATTTGATGCCTCGTCATTCGATTTTGATCATCTAATTTGTGGGTTGTTTGGGAGGATGTCATGGGTTATCCGATAGACGTCGCGTCAGATACTTGATACAATATTCATATTCTTGTCAATGTTTATCTGAATAGAGGCTATAATCGGATATTTGATGGCCATTTGTCCCACCAATTACTCGATCCATTTCTACCAACATGCCTGGAAAATGAGGCCTATTAGAGTCATGATAGAATTCTATTGAATGTACAACACCAGATCATCAGATTTGAGTGGACTTTGTTGTAGTGTTACAATTTTCCATCACTCATTAACAATTTTTGGATGATATTAAGTTATTTATTGAGACAACTATTCAAGGGATATGGGTATTAGATATGATCCTCTCAAATTTTCAAGTGGCCTATCGCATGATGGTAAATGGGGAGAAATATAGCATGTATTTATTCAATACAAGTAATTTGGTGCAAAGGAATCTGATGAGGAATATTGAATTTCAATGGGTTCCCTACCAACCAAATACCTTGGCATCCCTCTTGTCACTAATTAATTGTGAGTTTCATGTTGGTTGGAGATCAAGGAAAATATCTCTAGGTAGTTGAGAAAATACACCTTCAAAGCATCAAATCTTCCCATTCAAATTACTCTACTTAAGGTTGTTCTACAAGCCATTCTGATTTATCAGTTGTCAATATACTTACACCCAAGGGAGTATATAAGAACATCGTTTCTAGTTTTCATAAATTCTTGTGGCATGGTGATCAACATGCCAAAAGCTAGACTCTAGAGGCTTGGGAGAAGGTGTATCTGCCAAAATGGGGGGGGAGTGGTCTTGGTTTGAGGGGCCCCAGAACACTTATTAATGCCATGGGAGCCAAATTATGGTGGAGATGGCTCCAGGAAGGTCAAGGGTTGTGGAAACTAATATGCAATAGGAAATGCAACCTCGTGATCACTCAAGCTAATAAAGTGCAATAGTAATATTTCCCATTAAGGTCATTAATATGCAATATAGAATTGGAACAAAAGCATTTTATACAAGATAACCCATTCCAGGAGATTATAGATCGTGGAACAACCAGGTTTTGGGAAACATTTTGGCAACAACTCCCAAGGTTGGAGAGAGGAGAGGAGTTCATATGTCTTCAAGAGTACAGCATGAGGACAAGGGTAGTAGTCATCCCTACTTTTTGGAAAGAAATATCCTTGCAAGATTAGTGGTGAGAATGGAAGCACATGATAACTCGGACGAGGAACATTTTTCACAAGAATAACAAATTATGGACACACAACAAAAAGGCAAAAAGATTCAGGTAGTGCTAGGTGGGGCGAAGATGAGATGGGGATATCAAACATAGGTTGTGTTCACCATCAAAGAGAATTATTGAATTATGGAAAATCACAAGAAAATCCTAGAGCATCCCCTCAAATGGAATATCTGTGTCGAAAAGTTATGGTCGAAGGTAGCAAGTTTCCTTTGGTTAGTTGGTTGATGTTGACTCCTAACATGGGACCTTTTGAGGAGAAAAGGCTATATAGGACCATCATGTTTCCATGGCTCTCAACAATATAAAGAAAGTATTAACCATCTGTTCAACACTTTTGCAAGCATGGAAATTCTGTAGTACAGGATTTGTAGTCTTTTTGGCTATTTAGACTACTCCCCTAAGAGTTTGTGTGAAACAATTGAATCTTGGCACACCTCTCTTTTGAAAAATCCGATTGTGAATATGGCTAATGGTTTGGTTTTAGTATTCCTTTTGTGGAACTTGTGGAAATAACATAATAGAATCATATTCAAGGATCTAAATAACACAGAGGATTCTATATGGAAATACATGAAGCTTAATATGAAAGAAATGATACTTACTAAGAAGTAGGTAGAAGACAATTGAAATGTGGAAGGCAAGGAAGCTCAAATTTTATGAGACTTATAAATATCTCAAAATATGGTGGAATTGGATCTCTTAGTGAGTTAGTGGTATTGGCTTGTCACCAACAACATTTTCACTTCCTCCATAAGGATTTATCAAGATTAATTTTGATGTGGCCTCTAAAGAATATCTTGGGCCTGCTAGGTATGGGGGAATATTTCGTGATGATCATGACCATCCTTTTAGGTTTTATGTTGGATAATTTGGGTATACTAGTAATAAAATGGCATAATTAAAAGTTCTCGAAATAGGTCCATTCCTGGCTCATGAAGCAGGATATACCAAGTAATAGGCTAATGGAGATTCATATTTAGTTTTGAATGTGGTTCAAAAATAATCAATCGATCTCTAATTCAATAATTCATTAAGAGTTGGTGCCTTGATATTTTGATGAAAAAAATTCAAAACCTAGTGCTCTCCTTCCCTTGGGTTATCACGACACATTGAAAATGAATGGGGAACAAGGCTGTAGATATGTTGGTGAGTTAGGGAAGCCAATATTATAGCTTGGAGCTCACTCAAAAATTTTTGCCACATAATTTCAATATTTGAAACGAGTAGTTGAGTAGTATCCTGGAGAGTGACACAAAGCCCCCCAATGGAGGTATATGATAAACGTCATATAGGGGATGGGGGAGGGGCTCATCCGCCTCTCATTTTTTTAATTAGGTGACATGTGGTGTATGGGAAACATGCATAACATAACACATGGAAGTTTTGAGATCTTGGTGGTAGGCTTATATGTGGGATGGCGAGATTAATGTTTCTATTTGCAAGCTTGGGTATGGATGGTTGTGATGGCGGAAAAGGATGTGAAGAGTTATAGCTTGGAGCTCACTCAAAATTTTTTGCACATAATTTCAATATTTGAAACGAGTAGTTGAGTAGTATCCTGGAGAGTGACACAAAGCCCCCCAATGGAGGTATATGATAAACGTCATATAGGGGATGGGGGAGGGGCTCATCCGCCTCTCATTTTTTTAATTAGGTGACATGTGGTGTATGGGAAACATGCATAACATAACACATGGAAGTTTTGAGATCTTGGTGGTAGGCTTATATGTGGGATGGCGAGATTAATGTTTCTATTCGCAAGCTTGGGTATGGATGGTTGTGATGGCGGAAAAGGATGTGAAGAGTTTGTGCAGGTCACTAACATGTACATGATCCTTAGATTATGGTACTCTGTAATAAATATTTTTGTATGAAAGTGGGGATTTCCTTGTCATATTTTTGGAGGCCAGGCGTACCAAGTTTGAGACCTTAGTGAGGGTAATAGCATGGGTTCATGCTTCCACTAGAAAACTTCAGAGTGAGGAAAGGACACTTTAAATTCAACAACTGGTGGGGCATTTCTAAGCTAGTATTCTATATCAATTAATTTGGTAAGCTTCCTTGGTTTTTTCTTTGGCCTTCATAGTGTAGTTCTTTTCCTTTGTTGGAGGTGGATACATTTAGCTTTGTTTACATCTTGAGCTCCCATTCTCTGTTGAGGGAAGCTTTCGTTTTGGAGGCGACAAGGTCAATTGTTGTTGCAATTGAGGGGAAAAATAATATCCTTGGTCCCCGAGGTTTGAGTTGGTTACATGGGAGTTTGGTTTGGCTTCAAGGCCCTCCATTTGAGAGTAGAGATAGGGGTTAATGTGGTAGTATGCGTAGGGAGCCCAATGTTCTTTTCCATGTGTATTTAAGTTTATGCAATTATCCTACGAGCAAGACTCCTCATCCTAGTGTTGATTATTGTAGACCCCATAGTATCATTTGTATTCATAGCTCAATCAACACTTCTGTTCTAGGTGTTGTTTTATTAATTTGGTTGGTGACGAAGTCATTGCGGGGAAGAGGACATTGCCATCCTGTGAAATAAATTCGACAAATAAAGGTAACAAATCTTGCTGGCGGTTGCCTTTCTTAACAGAGGTATGGAATTGGCTTTTCCAAAAATTCACTGTCAGGTACTGGGGTTTGGAGGAATTGTCAGATCTTGATGTAACAATAAAGGTAAGGTGTTGGTATCAATATGATGGGGTTGGTTTGAAAATGTACAAGAAACGTGATAGAGTACGGAAAGGGATAGGACAAAGAGGGTAGAGAGTTGCGAACATTGTGGGAAGCTATGGAGATGGAGGGAGAAGGAGGAATGGAAGCAGAGTTAGAGGAGGTGGCCCATAATCTGACCCTTCTCTTGGTAATGTAGTTCTTCCTGCACCTTTTGGCACCTTGAAGTACTAGTTGTGGCATGTCACCCTTCTCCTAGAATAACTGGGCCAAAATTGTCATGATGATCGTAATTAAGTCATAATTTTCATGAATGATATGTGGCACAATCAATGAAATATGTAGGATCATTTGGCTTCACTTTGGTGGGATAGAGGAGAATATCAAAGATAATTAAATACATGGTTGGGAGATTGGCTCATTTAGAATTCCATTTCCACAGGGAATCGAGGAATCTAAATTCACTTGGTAACCATCTAGTTAATCCTCCTACACTTTGGTTTATGTGGGTTGTATTTTTCTTAGTGGTCTTTTGGACATTATGGTCTTTGTATTTTTGGGTTCTTAGTTAATTCTGACAATTTGTAATTAGTTTTTGTGCTTCTCTTATGGCCAATAACTTAGGTAGGAGAGAGGTCGAAAGAATAGTGAATATTGGACATCAATGGTGTAATCTTTGAATGAACTCATAGAAGCATATATATATA
>APFE031482155.1:14351-39493 GCA_000404065.3 Pinus taeda
CATAGGAATTCTAAAACATAGAAAACAAACAATGCGAGAGCATAACACATAAAACACATATACACATAGATTTTCCCCTGGATCCCAAAACTGGGACTACTAGCTTGATTTTTCATTATGTTCCATTCAATGTCATAATACATATTTATACATGCCAAAGCATCCAATACCATGGACCGAAAACCATCGCGTCCAAAACGATGGACTGAAAACCATCATGTCCAAAAACATGTGCGAAAATCATGCACAAAACCATAGGTGGGTCCACCCAACCTAACATAGGTTCCAAAACCAAAATTTTCCAGGGCGCTGCCCCAGAACCCATAGAGAGTGGGGTTACCTACACCCGTCAAACCCCCTGTGACCCCCCTGCTACGCAAATGGCACAATGAAGGGGGGGCTCCGCCCCCCCTCTAACCCCTCGGTTAACTACGTGGGCTAGTCATGGAAAGAATATAACACAACCCAAAATGGACTGGATGGGTGGTGTGTACTTGTCAAGCATACATGTCGATTTCATATGTGTTACTTATGCTTGTGGTCTATATGTTTGTTGTGCATGAATGGCATTGGTCATGGTTGTCATGGTGTTTCCATGTGAAAGTTGATAGCGTTGTTGTTGGATGTATTCATCATGAGTGTATGTCAGTTATGAATTTGTTGTGTATGACAATATTTATATGTTTTTATGCATACATTGACATGATGATAGTTGTAGTGCATGAGGTCATGATATGTTGTTGGTATATGTTACACAATATTTTGTTATGCCTCCTACACTTCCCCGTGACATACCTTGAAGTGCCTGAAACATGATTAATACAATATACTCATCCATGTATATAGCTCAGATCCCTCCTTTAACTTTTTTTGGGAAATCTCTGGAGATTTCCCTGAAGAAATGGCTCTTGAAACCCTAAAATGAGGGTCATCACCCTTATGAAGCTCAAAAACACAATGATTGCACCATGTTAAGCCAGTGATGGTATCGCTTTGTTCCATTTCATAGACACGATGGTCTCAAAAATGAAGTTTTCCTAAAGAGGATGAGAAGCTTCGTGATCTAGAAGCTTCCAAAGTAGCGAGTTGGAGGTGGTTTCGCATAGATGAGGTCAAATCCTCTTAATTTGACCTCTTGGTATCATCCCTATGAGCTACCTCCTTGAGATGTGTGCCTAATCCTATCTTTGGAGGATTTCTAACTCCCTCTCCTAGCCTATAAATTCCCCCTCTACCATTCTCAAATGGTTGATCTATGTTCATTTGCACCCCTATGCTGAGCTTGTGCTTAGATATTATTCATTAGACTTGGAGGAGTGTTTGGAGAGATTCTTGGCTTAGACTTGGATTACCACTCAAGGAGAGCCTTTCACCATCAAGGCTATGGTTGTAAGATTTGCCTTTATTCTTTAAATAATAATACAACTGTTGGTTCATCTTCCAAAAATATATATGTTCATGTATGTATTGGCTTGGCATTCATTGATCATCTAAGTAGGTTATTATTGGATTTTCTATTGGTTTTGGCATGCTTTGTTGTCTCTTGGTCACTTGTGTAGGTACATAAGCGCTAGAAGAAGCAGGAAAAAGTATATGACACAAGCGGTTTGAGGATATTATCAAAGGAAATCAGAATAGCATCATAGTGAGGTAGGTTATCTCTCTTGTTCTACTTTCCAATTATAATCTAGGAAGATATCTAGTTGATTTTCACTTCAGTCGTTAGACCCACTCATTGGGCTAGAGGGATCGTCTCTGTCCAAAAAGAGGATTAACCTTGTCAACAAAATGGAAATTTTGATGGGGAACCTATAACCCTTTCCTTCCCTTCCTTCACCTTGTCTTTTGACAAGTTTGATCAACCATTGATTTTTAGACTTCATTTCTTGTTTGCAGTCAGTGTCACTATCTGATAGATGCCTGAAGATTGTTAACTTGAGATTTTTTTGAATATTTTGGATTTTTTTTTTTTTCCCCCTACCATAGTGGGTTCCCTAGTTACAGTAGTGATGATTTCTACTTTACTCCTGACAAGTGCGATGATTGTAGAAAATTAATAAATTTAGGGTTTTCTCTTATTTTCAGTTTAGTTTCCTTCTCCCTATGATTTACTAGTGTGTTCTTCATTGAATCTGTCATTGTATGATTTCAATTGTCTTTTAACTTGGCTTGAGTGCCCTTGAAGTTTGATTAGCCTTTTAGGGTTCTAGATATTCTAGGTCAACCTTCGTCCACTCGTTGGTCTTCTCATAAAAAAATCAGAGATCAATTGCTTGTGTTAAAGAGTCTTTGTGTGTTCATACATACTTTGTAGATCCTTTTTTGGGTCTCAATCCTTAAGTTGTTTTCATTAGTGGATATTGTGAAAGTTACTTAAGCTTCATTTGATGAACGATAGATTACAAATAGATTGTCTCATTGGAATCAAAAGGAAGTGTTTGCTTTGAAGTTTTTCGTGTTTTGAAGTGAAAGTGAAAGTGCTATTCTTTTCATAGTTTTTGAATCATTTTGAGTTGCATTCAAATCATTGATGTGAAAGAGATTTTCATATTTCTTGTCTTGCTTGCATTCTCTTTTACTTTGCACCAGATTACATTAGTTACATTTTGAAAAAGAGAAAAAATCATCATTATATCTTAAGGAAAGTTTTCTTTAAGATTTGTTCTGGCATTGCATTTTGCCTATCATATGAAAGATTAGATTTCATATTTTGCATTTAGCGTTTGAAAATTGTCATGGATGCTTTTTTGCATTTGATTTTCTGCATGATTTGAGTGATCTTCTTCCCTACATAGATAGCTTTCATCGAATTAAAGGATTTCATTTCATCATCTAGTTTGCATTTTAGGAACATGTAACATCGTTAAGGCCTTGAAATTGAGACATAATTACAAGATAAACTCTAAAATCTATCAATTAACCTAAGGATCATTTGAAACATTAACGATCATATCTAGTGGTCTAGGTTAGAGACGTGTTCTACCGTCTTAAAAACTTAGCAGATGTCGTTCACTTCGACATTAAACAGCGCTAGCACAGACTTGTTCTTCCAATACCATCGCGTATATAAAGGGAGACCCCCATATGTTGCAAACCTTTATCTGTAAGACGCTGAGTCTTCCGCCCTATAAATGTGATACACCAAACACAACATTTGGGCAGATTTCCTGGACGTACGTCAAGTCCTTGGTAAATTTATTTGCTGAAGTGTATATTGTAGTTCATGGTTACTTGATATTCCTTTTACCTAGATTCACATGATCAATCATTTGATATTTTATGAATCTTTAAATTTGAAAATATCATCGAGCAACTTGTCCTTTTAAGCTCGCAAAACTATTGAAAGTGACTAGAGTCACCTTTTCCCCTTTTCTTGACTCTTTAAAGATGAAAAGGTAATGTTTTTGTTTCTAAAATGTAACTGCCTATGATAAACATGTAGATCCCAAGCAGTTGCTTCTTGGAAAAAATTGAGTAATTTCCTATTAATTTCAAGATTGTTAAAGCCCTAAACAAATTTTTTCCTTTCCTTTTTTGTTGTTGAGGGGAAGCCATCGTGGCTGAGCTATTGAGTCCATCTCATAGTTCCCCTTCATTGTCTGATATTGAAGGGTCCTCCCAAGGAGTTCATCTAGAACTTCCTCCCTCGCTTGAGGATCAAGGTCTTGAACTTGGAATTGTTCTGAGCATCCAACCTTTGTCTTCTCGTCTGCTTCCATCATATCCCTGGTCACCTCAAGAATCTGATCCATATTCCTTTGATAATCCTATTCAAACTCTCGATAGTCTGTAGACTCCTAAAAGTTCGTGGCGATGTTTATCTATCCATTGAACCCATTGTTCGATCCTGTTGTGATATCTCCTCAGCATCCTTACAGTCTGTACAATCAACCTGGTATTCCTTTGGAGTTATCTCCTCGTACATCTCAGGTTCCTCATCACTAGTTGTTTCCATCTATGGAGTTAGAAGGTGCGATTCAAGTCTCCTCTCCAGGTCATTCAGAAGTTTCCGCTAACCATACTCCTCATGTAGATGATGAGCATAGATATGAGTTCCCTCTAGAAGGCCTTCCTTATACATGAAGAGTCTCGTCTCTCTCCTATCCTGAGACTAATGGACCCATGTTGCCACATGGCTATACCTCTTTAGCTCAGTTAGTTTTGGGCACTATTAGTGCCTCGTCATTGTATTAGAGCCTTATCAGGTCTTCCAATGCTATGCCTACATTAAGTCCATTCATTCCGAATATGACCTCCCGAACAATTGTACAAACTGCAGTCACTTCAATTCCAGTTCAACCTACCATTCCATCTCAAACTGTTTCATCATTTCAACTGACTCTTTCGGTTCAACTGACTGTCTCAGGATAGGTCTCGGTAAGTTCTTCTATCCCTCCAATGAGTGAACAGACTGTACCACCATCTAGGGGAAAAGATCTGAGTATTCATCTTGTGTCAGGTGAAACCAATTTGAGTGGATTACAAACTCACATGGTTGGAATTAATCAACATTTTTATGGTGCTATTCCTAACCCTGCTGGTCCATCGGGCCAGGTAGCATCTAATACCAGCAGCCATATATGGCTCAGGTCCCATTCCAACAGGCTTATGTCACATATGGTTCGCAAGCCTTGGTTAATCCACCTTACATTCCTCAAGCTGGACCTTATGTTTAGCTTGGTCAATCTGCTATGCATGGTGGATATGGCTAGATCCAATTTAGGAACTATCAATACCCTCACGGTATAAATCCAGGAATTGTCCAGCTACCCTTGCAGCAACAAGAAAAACCTTTGCAGTAGAAAGGGAAACCTTCACAACAACAAGGGAAATCTTTGTAGCAGTAAGGACAACTACTACAACTGCAAGGGAAACCTTTGCAACAGTCGCAACAACCTTTGCAGTCGCAAACTTAGTTTGTGTAGCAGTCCTCCCAACCTTCGTCCTCACGAGGCCAACCTTTGCAGTAGCAAGGCCAACCTTTACAGTGCCAAAGTTAGCCTTTACAGAAACAAGGTCATCCTTGGCAGCAACAAACCCTATATGCGTATCAACAAGGTCAACCTTTGCAAGGTCAAATTCAACCCTTACATCACCATGGTCAATCTCCTTACATCCAGGGTCAATAGGTTCAACAGCCTTATAACCCGTATGTCGTGTACCATGCTCATCAACATCCTATGGCAGGACAATATCAAACCTACCCGGGATTGGATCCTCCTTACGAGGAAGGTAACCCTCAATGGGGACAAAACCAGATTCCATATTGACAAAATCCTCCATTGTGGGGGAAAATTCCTTACCAACAAGGATGGACTTCGTAGTTTGGGTCTCCTTAAAGGCCATATATTCCATTTAACATTCAATTTACTTTCTTGGCTACGTTGAAGCTGCCTGATGTTTCGAGGCTCACGAATGATCCCATTCTTCATTCGCCTTACTAGCTTCCAGTTCCGATGAAAATTCCAAGTGATTGCCCCAAATTCGAGGGAAAAGCGAAGGAGGATCCACAAGCCCACATGATGACATATCACCTCTGGTGCTCCTCCAGTTCGTATGTCGATGATTCTATCCATCTTGGACTCTTTCAAAGAACTCTCATAGGTGCTTCTGTTAAATGGTACATCAAACTGCCTCGAGGTACCTACGGTGACTTCAACTCTCTCGCTATGGCTTTCCTCACTCATTTCCAACTACTAGTTTGCTATGAAAATGACACTCATTTTATTACGTCCCTTAAGCAAGACACCGTGACCCACATTTCCGATCATATCCATGAATGGAGGCATCATCATCGCCTCGTCAAGTTTGAGATTGCTTATGAGTTATTGACAGAATGGTTCACAAAATCATTCGTTAGCAAAATTGCTAAGGCCATGGATGGATATGTTACTGAAGAGCAAGCTATTGCCTGTGCCCAATATTTAGACTCGGTCCATTCGCAATCTGGCACATTGTATGAGATGTTACCTAATGCTTCGAGACTGTCTGTTACATAGTATTTTGTCACTGACCCCGTATTCCCTGATCCCGAGCAGTGCTGGTCCGTGTTATTGACATCTACTTTGTGTTATGTTGCAAAATATGTGTTAGTGTCTTCCTTGTCATCTCAGGAACAATACCTTAGTTCATTACTCCTGGAGTAGACCCTTTTTAATCTCTGTTTTTGAGTCATTGCGGGTCATCCATTATTCCACCCGTGAATATGGCCATGATTGAACTAAGCCTAGCGACATCGTTGCTCTGTCCCTATGTTTCACTCTAGATGAGATACTTTTAGCGAGTTTGTTTTAACAAATTGTTGATGAATAGTCCTAGGGTTGGTTGTTGGATCAGATGAGCTCGACTCCCTCCTTTGGGATGGTTGTTCCACCCTTTGTGAAACCTCCCAAAGGGATAAGCTCTTTCTCCCATCTCTTATGGAGGCTGCTCCTCTTATAAATATCTCCTTCATGGCTGAAATCTACTAGTTCAAGTTAAGGGGCAAGTAAGAGTTTAAGTTAGAGAGAGTTTGGAAGTAGCCTCTAAAATAACTTAGCCTAGGATAGTTTTGTGTGGATTTGGCTTGATTGTATGAGTGTTCTAGCATCATAATTTTGCCTTTTGGGTAGGAGAGAGAGTTATTCATCCTCTTGGTAGACAATTCATGAGTGAATGCTTGCAGAGACATGCTAAAAGGACCCTTCAAGGAGACCTACAATGTCAAGGCATGGTTGTAAATTTTGCTTCAGTTCATATTAATACAAATCAACGATTTATTTCCTATATCTTATGTCAAAATTGCATATTGATACCTTGAAGTTTCTTTACCCTTTAAGTATATCATTTTTGTTGTATTCTATTATGTTTGTTGATGTTCTCTGTATGTTGTTTCAGGTACAAAAGTGATTAGAACGAGAGCTGGAGCAACACAACAGGAACTTCATCAAATGAGGATTTCAAGGTAGGCCTTCATGAGATCAACTATCTAAGGGAATTTGCTCTGATATTGTCTTTGCTGTGACTAGACCCACTCTAGGGCTAAAGGGGTTGCCTCTGTCCATAGAGGGAACTTGCCTGCATCAGAAGTTGGCAACCATACTGGGGAACCTTTGTCTTTTGTCTCTTGATTTGATTTTGCTTTGCTTTTTTATTGTCTCCTTTACTTTCTAGGTAGAACTCTCCATATTGTGGGTGGTTTGACTGCTCCTAGTAGTCTTCCCTCTATCATAAGTGATAGGTCTGGCCTTTTCTCAACTGAATTTTTAAATTTTCCCTTTGATTTGGGGTCGTTACCTTTTATTTTATGACAATCACGAAGATAGTCACATCTTCTCTATCTAATTAGTTGCGCCTTCTACTGTTTGGTGCGATTAAATCACCTCACAATCTTTAAGGGCTCTGAAATAGGCTCGGCACTATTGTTTGGTTCACTTTTGTGACGATGTCGAAAAGTAGCTAGTTAGGGGGGTGCGAGTTTTCATTATCGACGCATGTTGTCATGTTGTAAGTTTTAATTTTGAAGTTCTATTTGATGATTGGCCAGTCTGTCCTATCCTTCTGAGCTTGTCTTCTGCCTATTTTTTGCGTGTCAAATTATTGTTTACTAGAATATTTGACTCTTGGTTTCATTCCCTTGAGATTTCTCCTTTTGAACTGTGTGACTTGTTCACCTTAGGGTTTCTTGAAGCATTAGCTTTTTCTTGGGTTACTTGTTCGTTTGGACCTTTGAGCTATGCTTGCAATGATCCCTTGCTTTGTTTGAGGCTTCTTGTTATTGACTATTCTTTCATCTTCCTGACTGGTATGTGATGTTTGGTTATGAAAACTTTCAATTCTTGTTTGTTTGGTTTCCATTCATTAGTTTGGCATAGATCACATTGCTCCTTGGTCAGTTAGAAAGCTTTCAAGTTTTTGCAAAAATAAACATATTCTTTGTTTTAAGTCTTTGTAGTTTCTGAGTGGAATGTTTATCTTTAGTTATTGAATGATTTCATTCGAGAAGAACTTAAAACTAGCAAATTTTTGAGTTTTGCATTGGTTGCTTATCATTTATTCGAAAAATCAAATATCACATTCATTTTTCATTAGGAAATGAGAACAATCTTCTGCATTAGTAAATTCTTGACATTTAGACGTTGAAAAGCAAAGAATGTATTTTTCATTTTCTTAATTAGATTACTTGCAAGTTAGTGAAAGATAGAGTCATTTCTCTTTCCCCTTGATTGGTTTGCTTGTGAAATAAAGGAAAGTACCATTCTTGCATTTGCTTGCTTGTTGGTTTGATTGCTTTGAAATGAACCTCTCACCTTTCTTTAGTTAGTTGTTCATTGAAAAGGAATGGTTTCTTTACTTATTTAGTTGCATTCTAGGAGTTTTTGAAGATACATTCGGTGGGGCCTTGAAACTGAGATTTAGTTCAAGATAAACTGCTAAAATTTATCGAATTAATCTAAAAATGCATTGGAACTTAATGCTCATATATCTAGAGGTCTAGGCTAGAGAGGTGTTCCAGCAACTTTAAACCTAGTGGTTGTTTTTTTCACTAAGGTTGGGTGATTCCTCCTTTTGTGATTCGATAAGTACTAGTATAGATGTTGGGTAGTGGATGCCCCGCGTAACGGATTTGGGGCATAGAGTTCGTAGTTTAGGGTAATAATGGGGTAAAAGTCTGTAAAAAGCGCAGAGCTTGAAATGTAATGGGTCAAGTCAAAGGGTTGTCCGCCCGAAAAATAATGGAAAGAAATAGGAAGTGAGTCGGCTTGCCCTTGGTCCACGAACCATGGGAAGGTATAAATAGAGTAGGATGCTAAGGTATAAGGTAGCTTTTTGGTTGGATCTTGAATGTACAGGTTTTTGGAAGAAAGAGCTATTTTGAGTCTGTAAGTCCGAGTCTGGGTTGGTGATAGGAGGTAGAGGCTCCGCAACTGTGTGCGCGGAGGCCTAGTAGAATCCATAGCTGGGTGCGTGGACTCCTGCAGCTGTGTGTACAGTGTGTAACTGGAATGTATTGGGTTGATCATATGAATAAAGATAATTGATTTTGGAATATTGTGATTTGCGCTCATTTTGTGTTAAGTATTTGTTATGATATCTGTGTTATGATTATCAAATTAAATCTATAATGGATTTGGGTACACACACTAGTAGTATTATTAAATGTTTGCTTAAAGACCCTAAAGGACTAAATCTACTCCATAAGAACCCAGTAAATCGATCGAAATAATACCTTGTCTAGATCCACGCTATGGTCGAAGAACAGTACAGAGCGGTGTGAAGCTGTGGGGTTAATCATGAACCTTCCATGATGACATCCCTTCGCTGTGGAAACCTAGTTCCAGCACCCCCCCCCACCATTGCTACCTCGAGTGAGACTTCAGTCCGCGCTCCTCGGACAGTTGCCGAAAGGGCCAGTAGCACGGGTTTTGTTTGGCTAAACAACTCTTCCGAACCTGGGTCATGCCTCTATAAGCCAACAAACGGTTCTGTTTCCAGGACTGAAATTTGCCTAAAGGTGTGTCTGGTGGTGGGATAAGAAGACATTGCGAAGAATAAGGGTGAAGATTAATGAGATCAGAAGATAACATGGTGAATATGATCAAGTTATCGATATTTAAAGGAGTAGGAGATGAAAATCCAAAACAGTTCTGGTTTGTGGTGAAAGCAGTATGGGAAGCTCACAGAATTACAGACGACAATCTCAAAAAGGCCACTTTGGTAAGCGTGTTGCAGGATTAGGCACTGACATGGTAAGCGTGTTCAGTCGACCAAAATCAGTAACACAGTAGATCATTGGATTTAAGGAGATCGCGATGTTGCCGGGCGAAACCCCATGGGATCTAAATCAGAGACTTAAGAATATGGTCTATGAAGCTAACATAACGTTGGCAGATGCACAACACTGCGCATGGTTTGTGGCGTCTTTGAAACTACACCTCCGGACAGTGCTGTCACAGCAGAAGGTCTCGACCCAGGTGGAGGCACTAGAAATAGGGATGAGGTTGCATGAGACACCAATAGAGGACGCTGGGTTGGGAGTTCAGAAAATCCACACACAGATCCAAAACCTATGTTTGGAAATGCAAAACCTAAAATAGGAGAAGGTGCATATACCGGAACCATGCGAAGAAGTGTGGTGTGTCAAGTGTAAAGGTCAAGGTCACAATAAAGATCATTGTCTAGTGTTTATGAATTACTTGATCACGGGGGGACCAATGCCATTGCAACCAGAGGCATCGGTAGGGCCTAACACGATGCCCTCGCTCTAGTGCATGATCTGTCAGGTTGGAGGGAAGTACACCACAGACAACTGTCACCTACTACCAAAATTCACCCAGACCCCCCTAATAGTTATTTTGTAAGTTCTCTAGATCAGTAGGACATGATGAGCGGGATTTCCAGAGCTATGAGGTATTGCTGGGCCAGACGTTCGCCTACAGGATGTAGACTGAGGCGCGAGGATAGGATCCAACTGCAGTGATGGCACGTGGTGGGTTCTAGGGACACGGACGGGGACGGGTTGTCATGGGCCCAGGAAGGGGCCACAACCAGTTGATCTATTACAACTGTGGAGGATTGGGTCACTACACGCGAGATTGTACTAACCCTACCAGACTATCGTGCCCATATTGTAAGGAATTCGATCATGAAATGATAGATTGTCCCACGCTGATAACACGGATACGCGAGAAATGGGCAGCTCAAACAACACCAACACAGAATGTTCAACTCATGCGATCTGAGCCATGTGACGAAGAGGCTTGCGTAAATCTAATGCGTAAAGACGGTGGAAGAAGCCGGACAGACCCATGGACTTGCAGAGAAACGCCAATAGAAGTTAGGAAGAGCTTTGCAAAGGTCTCCTAACTAGGTAGCAGGGACCAACCTGGAGCAAATATAGGTCCATCGATGTTGACTACCTTCTTAGAGACCTGTATGAAATTGCTACAGGATAGTAGCGCGGTTAAAGGCTTGTAGGAACTAATGAGTAGATGCACAGGGTCAGGAGAATCGCATGTAATTAGAAAACTGGGCAAGCAAGTGATGCGCACTAGTAGAGAAATGCGGTTAACAACGCAGATTGGTGATTATGAGATGGACTAGATCATTCTGGACTTGGGGTCAGATGCAAATGTCTTGCCTAGGCAAACGTGGGAACGCAAGGGTCGACCTACACTATAGTGGTCTCTGGTTCAGTTTTGGCTAGCCACCCAACAAACAATCTTGCCCATGGGGCGACTAAGAGGAATCACGGTCGATATAGCAGGTGCTAGTACATAGACAGAATTTGAAGTAATAGAAGTCATGGATGACCGGAGCTCTTATCCCTCATTGCTAGGGGTCGACTGGGCCACGACTATGAATGCAGTGATCAATTTGAAGGGTTGAGAGATGGTCTTTGAAACAAAATCTCTATGCATTGTCATTTCACTCGATCCAGAGGGAGGAGTACACGATGTAGCATCTGTTTGCAACAATAACAGGGACACGTGCATAGAGCATATCTACCAGGTAACTGCGCAAGGGTTGGATTGGCTCAACCTGGCCCTAGAAGGAAGGATATTTGAGGAATGCGCGGAGCTTTGTGATTCTGGCTCAGATGAAGAGGATGAGCGGTGGTATAAATAGCTGAGTAGCACCACCACGCTAAACTGCAACATGATAACGTAGTCACTATATTGTGTAAAGGTCCAGGATGGCGAGATGCCAAAGTATGATGGGTTGACAGAAGTGGGTATATTCCTAACCAAGTTCGAGAACGCAGTACCTAAGCACCAGCGGTTTGATGCATTGAAATGGGCGTTACGCGCGATGCCTACATGATGGTGGGGGACACACGAAGGAACATTTGAAGAATGGTGCGATCGCAGAAGAATGATGCAGATCAAGTTTGGAAAACCAGAACTTCGACTGACCACGAAGTACGACGGATGTAATGATCATTCTGCACTGAAATACCTAGTGAATAAGCTTGTGTTGGGGGGCGCATCTACAGATGGTTACTGTTGTTCTAGGAATATGATTTTGAAGTCATCATCAAGCTGGGACATTTAAACGTGGGACCAGATCATTTATCTCGGATTGAGAATGGTGAAGACCCCAAAAACCTAGAGGAAGGGTTGCCCGATGCACAGCTATATGCAGTACACGTCACAGATGGCCACTTTGAGGATATCATCCATTTTTTGACTACAGGAGCTACGCCTGTAGGATACTCCGTTCAGCAGAAAAAAGAACTGGTGATACGCGCGACGGATTTTACAGTTATCATAGGACACCTCTACAAAATGGGCAACGATGAAATCCTAGGCAAATATGTACCAAACTTTGAGTGTGGATAGATCCTTGCCGAAGCACATGGGGGAGTTGCAGGTGGACATTATGCAGGATGCGCGACGGCCCAAAAGATTCTTCGTGCCGGATTATGGTGGCCGACTCTACATCAAGACTCCAAAGCATTCTGGCAGGCCTGCGATGTCTGTCAATGGACCGGGAAACCTTCACAGAGAGATGAAATGCCATTCAAGCCTCAAATGACGCTGCAATTCTTTGAGAAATGGGCGATTGATTTTTTTGGACCTATTATACCGCCAGGAAAGATGGGCGTGCCATATATTATCATCGCAGTATTTGACCCGATGGGTGGAAGCAAAACCAGTTAAGGATTGCACATCTGCCATTGCCACTAAATTTTTGTTCAAGAATGTGTTGACGCGATTTGGCTGCCCCAAAATTCTAATGAGCGACCACGGGACACATTTATTAAACGAGACTATCAGCGCGCTCACGGAAGATTTCTAGATCTACAATCAATGGAGTACGCCATATCATCCGCAAGCCAATGGGACCATGGAAGTATTTAGTAAGATTTTGGAGACAACATTGACAAAGGTGTGTAATACGCAGTGAAATGACTAGGATTTACGCATACTAGTTGTACTATGGGCATACCGCACGACGTGCAAGAAGTTGACAGGCCAGATACCTTTTCGGTTAGTCTATGGTCAAGAAGCTGTGATGCCAATGGAATACATTGTACCTGTTATGTTCCTATACCAATAGGTGTCATATATCATGATTGACTTGGTTTGGCTCCAAAATATGTACATACCTTTTCTTGTTGCAAATGTTTTCCATATTTGTAACAAATCAAAAAATTAAAAAATGTAAAGAGGGTATGCCTTAAAATAAAAATCAAAAGGCAAAAAGAATAAAGAAAAGGTCCAAAAAATGAAAGAAAATGAACCCCAAAGAAAAATGAAAACACCATGAAAGTGTGCAAGTCCAAATGCCATTACTATTTACTTTTATGTAAAATATTTTTTGTGTGCAACTTGTTACTTATGCCACAATCCATGGTAACCAAATAGTTTAATCTTGGTTATTCCATGTTTTGAATTTCATGCTTAGAGATAGAGAATAAAATCTGACCAAACTGTTTAATCTTAGCAGATATGTAGATAGGTAGAGTGAATAAAAGGAGATCAACAACTTAATCTATGCCCTTGGATGTAATAAGGTTAGACTTAGTTAGAGTACCATTGTAAAAGAAAAGAAAAGGTTTTGATAAGGGTTTGCCAGTTTAAGTGCACCCTAATAAAAGAAGAAAAAATGATAGGATAAGTAGGCAGGGTAAGTAGATGAATGGTTGCAGAATTATGTATGATGAATGATTATCCAAATATCAAGTCATGTAATTTCATCATCAAAAGCACTTAAAGATATGGATGACAATGAAGACATATACATCATGGACAAAAGTCAAAATAATTAACCTCCTCACTCATTTTTCCCCAAATTTTACTAATTTCCCATAAGTACTAAAGGCACCATCAACCTGAAAGTTAAAGGGGCTCAGAGCATTTCTTTGACTTCTGGAGGGACCAGACCCTCGGCCCAATAACTTGTAAGGCCTAAGTGATAAATCCCCTTCATCAAAATTCACCTCCTTCATAATTCATTCATTCCCTTCAAATTCTTTTCCTAAGTAAAAACACTTTTTTACTTAGGAAAAATAAAAGGTTCTTTATATATATAAAAAAAACCCAAACACATTTTAGCCTAAGTTTTAATGTTATATGATGAAAATATTTTTAGAAACATTTACTTAGTGCAATTTTATATTCCATGGTCATATTAACTTTTAATTTTTATTATTTATTTAACTCCCGAAACGAAGTTATCCTCTCCCATATTATTTATAAAATAAATCCCTAAATATCTAAATATCCCTTCACAATGGTTTCAAAAAATAAGCCATAATAAAATTAGTTAGATTAGATTAATTAATCGAACACCAATTAATTAAGAGCCAAACCCCCGATATGTTAAAAAACGGATTGATTAGTTATATGGACTAATTAATAACCTCTCCGCCAATCACATCATCCCTGATATAATTAAATATTATTTATTTGTCATCGGCCCCCCTCCATTAACTCCCAAACATTTTCCGCTGCCGATCACCGTTCGATATTTGCAAAGTTCAAGTCCCAAAGTTTTCTTTTATTCTTTTATCCTGCCTGTTGAACTCATACCTCAACAATTTGACTTGATCCAGTGAAATCTCCTTGATTGACTCCATAGCCCAATGGCCTAAAAGCCTAGTTTGCCCATTTTTTTTAGAACTCCACCAATCTCAAACAAAACAACCTCACTGAACATTAATACTAGCCTAAAATCCTTTCAAACATAGATAAATCATAAAGAGAGAGTCGTCTCTAGACTTAGGTGGGCTAGCACTTGAGTCTAAAAGTTGGTTTGTGGTTACCTCGGATCCTTTCCTTCTTCTGATAACTTCTAAGGAAAATCTGAGAGATAATAGTACCCATTCTACGAATTGTAGCAACAATAGGCATGGTAGACTGCGCAGCATTAGAAGAGAGGATCGCGCAACTAGAGGAGCTAGAGGAGGAACGATTCCTAGCAGGTTTTCATCAACATGTCTAGAAGCAATGAGAAAAGGCTTGGCATGACCGTCATATCAAGATGCGCACGTTCAAAGAAAATGACTTGGTGTTACTCTACGATAACAAGTTTGACAAATTCCTTGGAAAACTTTGGATGCTTTGGTTAGGACCCTATGTTGTCAAGGAAGTCACTGAAGGCGGTGCGGTACAATTGGCCAAGTTGAATGGAGAACCCTTCTCAGGCAGAGTAAACGGCAGTTGCTTGAAGCTCTATATGGGTGGGCTGACCGCCTGACTAAACGCCCGACGTATAGTCTCACTATTCTGGGCAGTTGAAAGAGAGCGCAAGATGATAAATAAGTTTGCGAGGGAGCTACACGTTACCCAGGATGACCATACCAATAGTCTGATACAAGGTTCGTAGTTGCGTGGTCGGGGATGCATGGATGCAAGGCATAACAAGGAGGTGACGGCAGCTATCACTGTTCATGACAAGATATCTGAGCCTGGGGGAAAAGGAGTGGGTGGTGGGAAATTAAGGTGCCAAGTAAATTCTAGCTATAGCAGTACGATGTCAAAAATGGAGGGAACAACTAAATTCAAATTTTGATTTGCTTATAAATTAAGGCTGAGCATCCATCCAATGAGCTACGGTTGTAAAGGAGGTCCATTCTATTTCTCGTTGAGAGTTATGATGGTGTTGATCATTGAAGCCAAGGGAGTAAGCCCGGGAATCGTTATATGGTCACTAAAGATGCAGGATTCTCTGGGAAGTACCGTGTCGACAGTAGGGGAGGAATCAGCGACTTATGGGCACAAAGCAGAACTGGTCCGGATGTTGTTGCCTAGCCCACGGGCTGGCTAGTGACCCATGAAGGATAAGGAAAAGGCCATGAATAAGGAGCCAAGAGGTGGAATTTCAATTACCAGTTTGTCTCCACAGTACCTGGAAGATTGGAATTTCATGGACAACAATATCTATCTTGCAAAATTACAACACAGACGGCAGCAGACAGGGCGTAAGGAAGATCAGAAATTGGAGATTGGTTGCTATGGCGCGAAGAGTTCCCATCGGTGGCACCCCAGCTAGAGCTAAAATCCTATGAGGGGGTGCTCTGTGTTAACTGAGCAGAGGAAAATGAGCATCATTGGTTGCCCGAGGTCGTAAAAGAAGCAAAGTAGGAGTTTGCAGAGGAGCTATAGGAGATCAAGAAGGAACAGTAGTACAAAGAGCGTCACTCCAGGGGATGGTGGACCGTGAAGCAATGGCAGAGCATAGCGTCATACCACAGAGTGACTCAGGACAAGTAACGATGATTGTGTTGGGGGCCTGTTGGGTAGCGGATGCCCCACGTAACGGATTTGGGGCATAGAGTTCGTAGTTTAGGGGAATAATGGGGTAAAACTCTGTAAAACGTGCGGAGTGCGAAATGTAATGGGTTGAGTCAAAGGGTTGCCCGCTCAAAAAATATTGTAAAGAAATAGGAAGTGAGTTGGCTTGCCCTTGGTCCACGGACCATGGGAAGGTATAAATAGAGTAGGATGCTAAGGTAGAAGGTAGCTTTTTGGTTGGATCTTGAATGTACGGGTTATTGGAAGCAAGAAATATTTTGAGTTTGTAAGTCTGAGTCTGGGTCGGTGATAGGAGGTAGAGGCTCCGCAGCTTTGTGTGTGGAGGCCTAGTAGAATCTGCAGCTGGGTGCGCGGACCCCTATAGCTATGTGCGCAGGGCAGAATTGGAATGTACTGGGTTGATCATATGAATAAAGATAAGTGCTTTTGGAATAATGTGATTTGCGCTCATTTTGTGTTAAGTATTTTTTATGATCTCTGTGTTATGATTATAAAATTAAATTTGTAATCGATTTGGGTATGCACACTGGTAGTATTATTAAATGTTTGCTTAAAGACCCTAAAGGACTAAATCTACTCCATAAGAACCTAGTAAATTGATTGAAATAATTCCTTGTCTGAATCTGCGCTAGGGTCGAAGAATAGTACAGAGCGGTGTGAAGCCGTGGGGTTAATCGCGAACCTTCCATCACGACATCCCTCCGGTGCGGAAACTTGGTTCCAGCACCCCCCTTACTACCTTGGGTGAGACTTCAGTCCGCGCTCCGCAGACTATTGCTGAAAGGGTTGGTAGCACGGGTTTTGTTTGGCTAAATAACTCTTCCGAACCTGGGTCAAGCCCCTATAAGCCAACAATAGACTTCTGCTCCCCGTATTGTCACATATATGATGGGAGACCCAACTAGGTTGCAATCCTGTTATCCATAGGAAGCCGAGTTTGCCACCTTACGAATAGTAACACACCGAAAACAACATTCGAGAAGATTAGCTTCCGTACGGGAAGTCCTTGGTCATTTCTCTTTCATTTTACTACCAAGGTGTATATGCAGTTTTACGATTTGTCTGGTAAACCTTTTTCCTAGAGTTCCAAAGTAATCACTTTCATTCCTTTTCAACTCTGTAAAAGTAAAAGGATCATCTGAGCACTTGTCCTTTTAGGCTCATTAAAATTCGAAGGAGACTAGAGTCATATTTTTCCCTTTTTCTCGACTCTATAAACATGAAAAGGCAAAGGTTTTTCTTAGTGTCATAAAATTTATGTACCCACGATAACATCATACCTATTAATTTTGGCCACATCATGAGTAATATCCTTTAAAAGAATTTACAACCCTCTTAATCAATCTTCTCTCCTGGTCTTTTGAGTTTAGGCCATCCTGGCGGACTCATCTGTTCCGTCGTCTTTACCAAGTGGTGAAGAGCCTTCTTCCCCCGTCTCTTATGAGGTATCATCTTTTAGTGGAACTCTTGCTATTGTTCCAAGTGTTCAGCCTCTTACCTCTCAAGCTCCAAGTGAGGAACCTTTTGATATCAATTGGACTCTTCCCAACATTTGGGGATTTTTAGATGAGGATCCTCCTTCTACTCCTCCTGGTGCTTTGATTCATATGGCCTCTTCCAACATGGATGAGTCGAGTCTTGTTAGTAGTTAATAGAGCCTTGTGTTGACTGGTGAATATCAATTTCCTCCAGAATGTTTCCCCTTCCACACCTCTCAAGATGTTTCATTACTGCTTGGCTATCACACTTTGGGTGAAATGCTTGTTGCTATATCTCTACACCAAAGCTCCATATGGTCTCATATAACGGTTCCAACTTCACGGCCATTCATGTCTACTTAGTCTTCCATGACTTCCATTCCTCAAATGCAGGGTACATCTGTTACATCTGTTCCATCGATGCCCACCGTTTGTGTGGCATCTTCTGCTCCTCTTGTTAGTTCGATTATTGCAGCCTTGGTGGTCACTACTGTTACTGTGATATCTTCCGGACCTATTGGCAGTGGTCCTTCACCTTTGGCATCCAGAGTCAGTCAACCTAAGGTTAATACACCTATCTCCTCGAATCCCATTCTGGGGGGATTTTCGTATGATCAGTATCTGTTTGCTCTTCAAAATCCAACTTATAACCCTCTAGGTTCTCAATAGATGTCCGTTATCCATAACCCTCTGCACTATTATGATCAGCGTGGAGCTCATATTTATTATACTAGACCTCTTCCTCAGACAGCTTCAATCGATAGTTAAGTTCCACCTTCGGTTTCCTGGAATCAAACTTCTTACCGAGGCTCACAAGGAGAACTCTTTTAGGGACAACTTTTTTTCTCAGTAGGATAGTCTTATGGTCTGCAGGGGCAACCTTTGGGCTCGCAAGGGAAACCCTTTCAGGGACAACCTTTAGCCAAAATATGTTCATCCTTTGTTTATCCAGGACAACCTCATTTATCTCAAGGAAAACCTTCTAGTCAGTTAGGCCAGCCCCAGTTCCAACAAGGCCAACTTTCTACTTAGAAAGGACAACCTTTTGGTCAGTTAGGCCAGCCCCAGTTCCAACAAGGTCAACCTGCTATTCAAAAAGTATAACCTTTTCGTCAGGTCAATCTAGCTATTAGTCAACCTAGTGTTCAAATGCAACCTTGACCTCAAGCTCACGCTGGTCCCCAAGGTCAACCCGGTCCCCAGGCTCAGTTTGGATTCCAAGCTCAACCTGTTCATCAGGTACAACCTGGGCCCTAGGCACATTTTGGACCTCAATTTCAGTTTGGTCCTCAGGTACCTCAACAACCCCAAGGGAAACCTTAGGGTAATCCATATCAGAACTATCAACAACCTCAGGGTAATCCTTATTAGAATTTTCAGCAGCCATATGTTGCCCCTGTTGGTCAAGCTAGTAATCAATGGTTTGTTGGAGGTCAAAATCCAAGTCAACAACTAGGGTATGGTTTAAATTTGCAAAACTTTAACCCTTATGGACAAAATCCTCTGGGACAAAATCCATGGGGGCAACAAGGCCCTGGTTGGAAACCTAATGCTGGTCCTTATCAAAGACCCATGATGTCTTTCAATCCTCAGTTACCTTTTCTTGTGACTTTGAAACTGCCTGATGTGTCGAAGTTGACAAATTATCCTATACTTCATAATCCATATTGGCCACCTGTTCCAACCAAGATCCCTAGTGACTGTCCTAAGTTTGAAGGCAAGTCTGGAGAATACCCCCAGGAACATGTTATGAGTTATCACCTTTGGTGTTCGTCCAATTCCTGGCTTGACAATTCTATTCGTCTTTGTCTTTTCCAAAGGACTCTTACTGCTGCAGCTACAAAGTGGTACATTGAACTCGCTCGTGGGACTTTCCAAGATTTTAACTCTCTTGCGATGGCATTTCTTATGCATTTTCAGTTACCAATTCGCTACAAAATGGGAACGCATCTTCTTACCTCTCTGAAATAGGACACGACTACTCATATCTCTGATCATATTCATGAATGGAGAAGGCATTGCCGTTTGATCAAGTTTTGGATTCCTCATCAACTATTGACTGATTGGTTCACTACCTCTTTTTTTGGTCCAATAGACAAAGATATTGCTATGGGGGCATGCATTATTGAAGGGCAAGCCATCGCGCATGCTCAATATCTTGATTTGGTATATTCCCAATCTGGCATGTTTTATGATGTCTTGCCCAATGCTTCGTGACCTGGAACTTCTAAAGCTCCGCCGACACCTTTTGTGAATGGTGTTATTGGTTCTGTCGCTCAGTCTTCTTAAAAGTCTTCCACGACTCCTGTGAAGCAGAAATCCACTGCTCCTACTAAAACTTCTTCTCAGTCTCCATCCAATCCTGGGAAAACCTCAAAATTAATGTCGTCCATTCCACCACAGCAAAGAAAACTTCGAAGGGTAAGAAGAAAGGGAAAGGTAAAAATAAGTTTGACATGCCAAAGCAAGAACCTCCTAAGACTCCTACCGATGATGGTTCTAGACGCAAGCCTAAGTATCCTTGTCTTATCTTTGATGAGGATCACTTCACTAAGGACTGTCCTCGATGGTCCGAAGTAAGTCGTTTGCTTAAGGGAACTTCGGGGATTCCTTCTGTGCTTAAAGAGCCTTTTCCTTCCCAACAAACTCAAATGGTGGACCAACCTCAATCCTCTTCCTCATCTGGTTCCCAGGTCTTTATGGCCGGGACTATTCCTATTCACGTGTCTACTTGATTGAAAGATTATGCTCCGCTGGCTGGGAAGGAACCTGAAGTCCCTTCTAGTGTTCCCCCATCCAGTTTTGGCCCTCTTCATATTGAAAGGCCTAGTAATGAGTCCGTCATTCGACCCCCTACTAAAGGAATTCTCTGGAAATCCTCCTATAATCCCAATGCTCATGCTGCACATCACTATAGTATTGTTGAAGATCTAGCCCTAGCTCCTTCAGCTATGTTTGCATTAGAGGTTCTCCAGAGTTGTCCTCCCCAATGGAAGTCATTACTATCCACCATCGGTGGAATTGATTCGGCTGATTCTGAGTTGATTACTTTCGATCTTGAAAACCATGTGCCACGTTTGCCTCACCAGATTGATTTTCTCATCCAGCTTGTTATTAACTCAAAGACTATTCATCGTACTATTATCGATGAAGGATCCTTGATGTGCTTCATGTCTCTTTCTTGTTGGAAAGCCATTGGTTCTCCATATGTGAGTCAATCTTCGAATACCGTGGAGGCATTTGATGGAAGATATTCTCGTCCGTTTGGTATTCTCCCGAGCTTTCCTATCACCTTGGAAGGCAAGAAGGTCAACATCGAAGTAGAGATTGTCGACGCCAATCTGACTTACAACCTTCTACTGGGTTGAAGTTGGATGTATGCTATGCATGTCATTGTTTCTTCACTGTTCCGCATACTTTTTTTTCCTCATCAAAGGGAAAATTATTACGGTCGATCATTTGTCCTTCTTTGCTTCCTCTTCCTTGGAAGGCAATGTCCATATGTGGAGCATACCAGCATTCCTTACGAGAGTGTGGGTGCTAGGCTCTTTAAATCTCCTACCCTCATGGGCATTTTTCTGCTCCCACCTCCTAATGTTGCCTCCGTTAATATGATCTCTGTTAACCCTGATCCTTGGGTGATTCCTCCCCTCGATTAGGTAGATTCTTGGGGTGATATTATGCCATTAAGTCCTACTGAGCTTAACTATGTGTCTCGTCTTCGGTTTCTTCTTTTGACTTTACTCCTTCGAGTAGATCTCGTGACACGTATGTACAATCCCCTTGGCTTGGAGATGTTGCTTCTCTTGATCCTTTGTGTGAGACGACTCTTTCTGATGAGGCTATTCTTGAAACTTTGTCTATTGAGGATCCTCCTTGGGTCGATAGTCATCATCGTTCCTCATTTCTTCCTAGCTTTGGGGCAATGACTGCCTATCTCAATAATTTTTCTTCCCATGTTCCTTCTCAATTGCTTCAGATGCGCATTTTAGCTCATGAGGTTTTTTCTGAAGGGAATGTGGGAAATATCACACAAACCATGCCTATTGACATCTCTATTAAACTAGGGGTTTTCGAAAATATTCATATTGGAGTAACTTGCTCTCTCGAGGAGATCAAGATTTACACTAGTCTCTTCTGAGAGTTTCGTGACATGTTCACCTAGTCGTATGAAGAGATTCCTGGTATAGATCTGAGTATTGTGGTGCATGAGATACCTACGTATCCTTATGCAAAACTAGTTCATCAACGTTTGCATCCTGTACACCCAAGAAAGGCAGCTGCCATTAAGGGAGAGGTTGAAAAACTTCTCAAGGTTGGGTTCATTTATCCTATTCCATTGACAAATTGGGTCTCTAACATCATCCTTGTGACTAAAAACCAGGGCACTATTATAGTTTGTGTTGATTATCGTGATATCAATCACATATGTCCAAAAGATAATTACCCCACTCCCTTTATTGACAAAATTATTGATGATTGTGCTGGGAGTGAGATGTTCTCTTTCATGGACGGCTTCTCTAGCTATAACCAAATCAATATTTTACTTGCTGATCAGCACAAGACTACCTTTATCTATCCATGGGGTACTTTTGCTTATAAAAATCTCCCTTTTGGTTTGAAGAATGCCGACGTGACTTTCCAAAGAACAATTTCTTATGCTTTTCATGATATTAGACACATTGTTCAGCCTTATCTAGATGATCTTCCTGCTCATTCAGCTAAACACAGTGACCATCCAGATCACCTCTGTCAGATTTTTCTTCGCTATAAATATTATAAAATTTGTCTCAACCTACACAAATGTGTCTTTTGCATTAAGTTCGATAGACTCCTTGGGTTTGTCGTTTATAAGGAGGATATTCGTCTCGATCCACTCAAGGTCGAAGTTATTTTCAATCTCTCACCTCATGCTACTTTGCACCAGTTGTAGAGTTTGCAAGGGAAGGCTAATTTCTTGCGTCATTTCATCGCTAACTATGCCATGGTTGCTAAAGGTTATAAACGTCTACTTAAGCGTGGGATTCCATTCCTTTGGGATGACACGGCCCAAAAATATTTTGAGAAACTCAAGACCCTTCTTGTTTCTTCTCTGCTGCTGTGTCTACCTAACTATCATCGTGATTACTCGCTCTACCTAGCTGTCGATGATAGTACCATTGGCATGGTTCTGGTACAGGACGATGATGATGGTTCCAAGCATGTCATATATTATCTTAGCCACAACCTTCTTGACACCAACACTCGCTATGCTTATGTCGAGAAGTTGGTCTTGGCAGCCATTCAGGCTATTCAATGTTTTCGTCATTATATTTTGTTACATACCGCAACTGTGATTTTTGATTGCAACCCAATGACATATATTTTGTCACGTCAATTGTTGGGGGGAAAATACTCGAAATGGATCGTTATCCTCCAAGAGTTTGATTTGGAGTTCACTACTGCCAAATCTAAGAAGTCATTGGTTTTCGCTGAGTTGATTTGCTCCTTACCATCTGCTTCCGCTCCCTCTCGGATAGAGGACCGCATTCTAGATGATATATTCTTCTTGATTAGTGCCCTTGATCCATGGTATGATGATGTCATTGTTTACCTTCATACATCTTCATTTCGCTCTGACTTGTCTAAGGATGCTTGGTGATGCATCTGCCATCATTCTTAGCCATATCATATTATTGGAGACACGTTATACCGTGTCGAAGCCGATTCTATTCTCTGCCATTGTTTAACCCTCAAAGAGGCCGAGAAAGTCTTAAATGACTGTCACTCTAGTGCTTGTGGTAGTCATATGTTTGGTTATGCCACTGCTTAGAAAATTCTTTGTGCTGGTTATTTTTGGCCATTCATTTTCAAGGATTGCATTCTTGTTGTCCGTTCATGTCATGTGTGTCAAATTTACCAACGCAAGATGCATGCGCCACCTTGTCTCTTACATCCTGTCATTACTGTTGGCCCTTTTGCAAAGTGGGGCATTGATTTTATGACCTATAATCCTTGCTCGGTTGGGGGCCATGGGTATACCATCATTGTCGTTGATTACTTTATGAAATGGGTCGAGGCAATGCCTACATTGACTAACAATGGTAAGACAACTGCTCAATTTCTATTCAATCATGTGATTGCTAGGTTCAGAGTCCCTCAGGCCATTGTCATAGATCATGGCTCTCATTTTTGTAATTACATGATGGGTGAGTTGACAAATCAGTTGGGCTTGCGTCACGATAGTTTGACACCATATTACCCCCAGTCTAATGGCTAAGTCGAAGTAGTGAACATGTTGGTTACCATGCTTCACCATACCATTGGGATGCATAAGTCCAATTGGCATTTGATGTTAATTTCAGCTCTATGTTACTACCAAACCTCGGTTAAGGATGCTACTAGATTTACACCATTTCAACTTATTTATGGTCTGGAAGCTACCTTTTTGATTGAATGTGAAATTACTTCTCTTAAATTAGCTATCGAATTACTGCCAATACCACTCTAGTGGAGGAGCATCTTCTTTATTTAGAACGACTTGATGAGACTCGTCGACTTGCTTCATTGGTAATTGAGGCACAGAAAAAGTGAGTGAAAGTTCACTTCAATCAGACGGTCAAACCATGTTCCTTCATTGAAGGGGATTTAGTCTTATTGTATGATCAAGCTCATGATAAGTTGGAGGTTTGCAAATTCGAACTTTTGTGGCATGGGCCCTACATTGTAAAAAATGTTTTACAAAAAGGTGCCTATGAGCTTATTGATTATGAAGGCAATCCTTTAGATAAGCCCCAAAATAGGTTTTATCATAAGAAGTATTATGCATGAGTATTTCGTGCATTTATGTGTACATAAGTGTGTTTTCATTTTTGTACATGTTTGGATTGGTGTGTAAGAGTTTTTGCTTATTGTGTCCTTTTTCTTCTTATGCAGATGTCTGTTGCACCTTATGTCAGTTTCGTTGATGGTGCCTGTCACAGTACTCAGAGTCTTTCCTGTGCGGCATGGGTTATCTATGATCCTCATGGTGAGTTGGTAGATCTTCAAGGTGTTTGTCTAGGATGTACTACAAACAATGTTGCTAAATATAGTGCAATTATTGAGGTATTGACTGAAGTTATTGCCCTCAATATTCACGCCTTGATCGTATACCTAGATTCACAACTGGTTGTTCTTCAGCTCAACGGGCGTTATTCCATCAGAAACCCTCAGATTTTAATGTTGTATTTACATGTTCATTTACTGGTGTTGGATACCTATACCAATAGGTTTCATATTTCATGATTGGTTATCAAAGGTCCAAATATGCTCTGCTTTGATAATGCAAAGATCCCATATTTCCATAAGGAGACAAGGTGTGTCTCAATCTTGATAGGGACTCAATTTTGATGGATGATCCAACAGTCTAAACTGGATCATGCCATGTTTTCAATTTTCATGT
>APFE031482159.1:0-19387 GCA_000404065.3 Pinus taeda
GGATGGAAGCATAGAGAAAACAGTGAATGTTAAAAACTGTTTGTCTCATGATGAAGATGATGAGGAGGTGGCTGAAATGCATCCGCAAATAGCAGCGCCAACATAAGGACAGCAAGGAACACCATTGAGAATAAATGAGAGTGCTTCTCCAAGCACACCACAAGGAGGAAATTCAAGTGCATCTTCAAGCACTTGCACACCAAGTGAAAGAGGTAAGAAGTTCAGAAACTTGAGTGACATATATGATGAAGGAATGAATTCCTTATTTGCCTTGTTTTGTCATGTTGATGATCCTATTCATTTCGAGGATGCAATTAAAGATAAGAAATGGATAGAAGCTATGGATGAGGAGATGAATGCCATAGAAAGAAACAAAACATGGGATTTGGTTGAGCTACCAAAAGGTAAAGAAGTCATTGGAGTGAAATGGGTTTACAAGACCAAGAGCAATGCTGAAGGCAAGATAGAAAGGCACAAGGCAAGGCTGGTTGTCAAAGGGTACAAGCAGCAGTATGGGAGAGATTATGAGGAGACTTTCGCACCGGTTGCAAGAATGGAAACCGTGAGAGCAGTGTTGTCCATAGCAGCACAAAACAAATGGAAAGTCTACCAAATGGACGTGAAGTCAGCATTCCTAAATGGAGTTTTAAAGGAAGAGGTTTATGTTGAACAGCCTCTAGGCTATGAGAAGAAAGGTGAAGAGCACAAAGTGTGCAAATTGAAGAAAGCTCTTTATGGGCTGAAGCAAGCACCAAGAGCATGGTACAACAGAATAGATTCATATCTATTGGATAATGAATTCGAAAAGTGTGAAGGAGAACCCACCGTCTACATCAAAGAAAAATATGGTAAAATTTTAATTGTTGTCTTATATGTTGATGATGTTATTTTTACAGGTAATGATGTTCAGCTCATCAAGAATTTTAAATCAGTCATGAAAGAGAAATTTGAAATGACTGACATGGGTTTCTTGAGATACTTCTTAGGCATAGAAGTAGATCAAAATGAAAAAGGAATTTTTATCTCACAGGCAAGATATGTAAATCAAGTATTGAGCAGATTTAGCATGGAAGAATGTAAGGCAGCAATCACTCCCACAGTGATGGGATTAAAACTCAGCAGAGAGGATAGCAGCAAGGATTTTGATCCTAGTTTATACAAGAGTATTGTAGGAAGCCTTATGTATTTAACAGCAACTAGGCCTGATATTATGTATGCTGTTAGTTTAATTTCCAGATTCATAGAGAGGCCAAAGGAGGCACATTGGCAGGCTGCAAAAAGAATTTAGAGGTATGTCAAAGGTACCAAAATGTTTGGAATTTTATATAATGTCTCAGAACATTCAGATTTGGTTGGATACACAGATAGTGATTGGGCAGGAAGTGTTGATGATCGGAAGAGCACTTCCGGTTATGTTTTCCATATGGGTTCAGGAGCCATTTCATGGGCTTCTAAGAAGCAGTCCATTGTAGCATTGTCTACAGCAGAGGCTGAATATGTGACAGCTACAGCAGCAGCATGTCAAGCAGTTTGGATGAGAAGGATGTTGAGGAGCTTAGGCCAAGAGCAGGCAAAAGCGACAGTGATCTTTTGCGACAATAGCTCAACTATTGCATTGTCAAAGAATTCAGTGTTTCATAAGAGAACGAAACACATTGATACAAGGTTTCACTACATCACAGAATTGGTGAACAATGGAGAAATTGTCCTAGAACATTGCAGGACATAAGAACAGTTTGCAGACATCTTGACAAAGCCACTGGATCAGAAAAGCTTTGAATTTTTGAGGAAGTGTCTGGGTATGACCGAATGCCCAGCAGGTGAAATTAAAGGGGAGTGTTAAATTTATAATTCCACTGTTGCGCGCGGGCCAGGATTCAACGATGACCGTTCAACCCCCGAAACCATCCAGCAGCAAACCTAAACCGCCGGGAAGCCATCGCACCGCTCTTTGGCAAAAGTTGTTTCCATACGAAGGTGCTCCGACGCAGACATGTGGACAACCGTGACATCATCACCTGACACTTTTCGGAAGGTAACACTCAGTCAACTCACCCCTTCCGATATTGATTTCCCTCGTCCGATGATCTCCAACATTTACGTCCGTCGATTTACCACAGTGCAACTTTGGTGTAAAGTACCGTGAGAAAGGTGTTCCGATATGCATCCTCCGCCGTTCGATTAAAGTCTTCTCTCTCCGCCGTTCGATTCAAGGATAGGTTCACTGCCGATAAATTTTCCAAAGTACATACGGTCCTGATAAATTAAATGCAGCATGGACCGTCCCATACCTAAGTTAATACATTGTCATATTTTTGGTAATGTTTTTTAATGTTTCTTACGGCCGGTTAATACAAAGTATGGGCATAAATTTAATGTAAGTTTTTTTATTATTATTACGAAATGTATGGTATACGCTTTGGCATGAGCATTGACTCAAGGTAATACAGAATTACACACAGGGAGAATGTGAAGACCAATTCACAGCAGCGAATGGAAACCACAGAGTAAAAATTTTGTATTGCAGGGGAGGAACGCACAGAAGTGCATGAATTTTCTTTTGGGTTTGTAATGTAAAAAAGAAAGTGCAGCAGCAGAGTAAAAATGTTTTTGTTTGTAATGTAAATGAAATGCAAAGATTGCACAGCAGCAGTGCAGGAGGAGAAAGTAAATGAAGAAAACCAGTGGATAGTTTTGTTGAAATCCATGAATTGTTTCACACAGGTGAAAAGGTAAATGTGTAAAACTCTGTAATTGTTTTCACACATCAGTGAATGTAAAATGAAATATTTACACACAGTGGTGGTAAAATTTCAAAAGGAGGCAGAGTAAGTTTTTGTGAAAATGTTTTGGTGAATCCCTCTGAGTAAAAGAGGATGAATATGTAAGTGTTTTTGTTTAATGAATAGAAATCATTTTATGGTGGTGGAATACTCTGTGCTCTGTAATTTTTTTTAAAGACTTCTCTGTGCAAAAAGATCCTGGTCTAAAGGAAACAGAGCATTGCCTCTGTGTTTTATATTTTGTGGTTTTGGTATTTTCCCATTGCAAACACAAAAAATACCCAACAGCACTCCGCTTGGAAAATCTCAGTCCGCTCGGAGCTCGTTGTCGTGGATTCACCAAAGAATATGAGATCGGGGATGAGGAGATCGAAATGCTTCCCCAGAGCGCAGATTTGGTCATCCCACCCTGTCTGGCCATCGGCACCGAAACCGTGAATTAATAGGAGAACCGGTCGGTGTTGTTTCTCTCCGTGTGGGTTCTTACTCTGCAAAACCCAGCAATGAAGGTCGGTTCCATTGTTCAATTGGATCTTCCTCGGCTCGAGGCCCTGCGCGATCCAGCGAGCTCGCTTCCACTTCTTGACAAATTCCACAATACTGAATCCAAAGAGTCCTCTCATTTCGACTGCAAATCGGTAGTCTTCTAGTAATAGTCGGAAGCCGATGGTTTAACAGAAGCTCAGCGACTGTCAGGATCAAATGACATGGAAGAATCTATTTTTGATTGGTGTGGAGACGATAATGTTGGATTTTCACCTTGAATAGAATAGATTATTTTTAAGACCATTTTAAAAAATAATGAGTTTAAAAGTTTTTTTTACAGTCCAGTATGATGTGTAAGTTTCTTTGACTATAGGTCATAAAAATTGAAATTTTGATCATGTCTCTAAATTAAAAATATTAAAAAATCTAAAAATTAAATAAATTAAAATAACTCTATAATAATAATAATAATATCTATCCAAATTGGTGTATGAGACCCCTTGTTTGTGCGACAAGGGACCCACCTCCGCGTAGCGATTTCACTGCTAAGTCTACGAAGGCATACATACTCTACCCCCTTTGGTTTGAACCTGTGACCTTTTAGGAGGAAACACATGCTCTTAACCATTAGGCCCACTCAAGCTGTATACTAGGCCCACTCAAGCTGTATGTTACAAAACATTTAAATAATATTACCTCTTAAAAAAATTTGCACTCAAAAAAACTAGACTAGACCCTCTAAATTCATATTAAATCTGTATTTGAGATAAATCCATAATAGTGATAATAATTTAAAAATTTATAAAAAAACATCAACACTTTATGAGAACCCAAATTCATAAAATTTCTTTCTAATAAAACACCTCAATATTATCTCAAAACTCTGATTAGATTTACTTTAAAAAAAATGTTAGATTAACATTTTCCTCTCACCACATTAGAACTTGGACTAACTGCCACTCTAATATCCACTGTTAGACCAGTCAAAAAGGAACTTGGACTAACTGCCACTATAGTATCACCCTTGGGCCACTCAAAAGTAGAGGATGAGGGTTTTGGTGTAATCAAAATGTATAGAAACGCAGGTTGAGGACCATGAATCTGCGGAATCTTTGAAAAAATAAACTTTCCACGTTCTGTGTCAGTGGCTCCAGCTGTTGCATTTGTCTATTATGATGTACGCCCTGAAGGAAGAAAAGGCAGAAGGAGAAAACGCCAAATGAATTCTTTACCGATGAATTCTTTACCGTGCGTACCTTTCTGCATGTTCAGCGAACTTGCTTGTGGTTTTCAATATTTAGCCTAGTTATTTCATTATTCAGAATTGAATTTATGAATTTTAATAAAAAAATGTTTATTCAAACAAATTTGAGATATTTTATAAAAATAATATTTATAACACCTTAAACTCCCTCCATAAAATATACTAAATATATATATATATATATCAAAGCACACTCAGCATATTCTGATATGCAAAATAAAAGGTAAGCCGAGAAGAAAAGTTCAAAAAAACCAGTAAAGGCATTAACAACCAGAGTGTAAATTACATTTTATCTACATAAAAGTAACATATGCATTGGTGAATGGTAAGACTCAAAGTTATTTAAAATTTTATACGATTTGTGATGAAGGCATTGGGTGATATCGTCAACTGCATCAAATGTCGCGTTTTTGGATGTGTTTAGTGTCTATCTCTTTCATGGCCTATTTCAATACTTTGTTAAATTACAAACTATAAACTATAAATTAATGACAAAGAATGAAAATTAAAAAGTGAAATAGAGATTGTTTTTCTCACTATTCTAAATAGCTAAATAGATAACATAAAAAATATCAAAAATAAATGATTAGAGTGAAATTCAATTAAATTGAAATAAACTGAACCGTCTATGATACTTAGTAGACAACATAATCAAATGTGATGATACCTAGCACACGGTGAGATTAATATCTCAAAATCCCCTCCTAATCTCAATTGTTACAAGTAGAGACACTTACAATGCATAACTTCTCTCTTTGAAATTCAAATACAATTTTGCCTAATAGTTTTGTGAAAATATCTGCAAGTTGAAGTATTATGCCCCCATCATTGGCAAGCTCATGGATGAAATGAAAATGTGTGTCAATATACTTGCTCTTTTTGTGGAAAACATGATTTTTTTATAAAGAAATTGTTGAATCTTCGCCACAGTAGATAGGGGTTGGCTCATTTTGAACATTTGATAGATCTTTCAATAATCTTTTCAGCCACACAACTTGACAAGTTATTGAATTTCCTGGTACATATTTTGCCTCTGCAGAAGTTATTGAGACGATTGATTGTTTCTTGGATTCCCATGAGATCATATTGGTGGCAATGTGAAAAGCATACCCCGAGGTGTTTTTGCGATCATCTAAACTCTCTGCATAATCATTGTCTATATAACCTGAAAGTGAACAATTTTTAGAATGTGTATAGAACAAACCATAGTCTATGGTCTATGCAATATATCTTAAGATCCTTTTTACAACCTTCCAATGAGAAATTTTAGGTGATTGCATAAACTGGAGACAAAACTAGCAACAAACATGATATCTGGTCTAGTTGCAGTGAGATATAACAAACTACCAACTAGACTTTTATACAATGTGGGATCAACTAGTGGTGCTAAATCTTCTTTGCTCAGTTTCGTGCCTTGAGCAATTGATGTATCAACTGGTTTGCAATTGGTCATTCTAAACTTTTGGATGATGTCAAGGCATATTTTTGTTGACCAGAAAAAATGCCATTAGAAAATTATTGAATTCCAATGCCTAAGAGGTATTTCATGACCCCTAGAAAAGTCATATAAAACTCTGTCTACATTGTTTTTTTGAAGTCTTCTAACATCATATTGTTGGTATAAAGAAGATCATCTACGTAAAGGCATACAATGAGAATTTTACCTTCATGAGTTTTGGTATACAAAGTTGGATCATGGTTTCTTTTGCAAAAACAACTTTTGATGAGATAGGTGTCGATGCGACTGTACCAAGCTCTTGCAACGTGTTTCAAGCCATACTAGGCTTTCTTCAATCTATATACCTTATGCTCCTGTCTTGGAACTTCAAAGCTAGGAGGCTACTCTACATAAACTTCTTACTACAATATACCATTTAGGAAGGTATATTTTACATCAAGCTAATATACTTTCCATTTGCTTTGATTTGTTGTGGATAAAATGGTGCTGACAGTGTCTAAACTCGCTATTGGAGCAAAGCTTTCACCATAGTTTACACTAAACTGTTGCGAGAATTCTTTGTCAACCAACCTTCCCTTATGTTTCTCAATTTATCCTTTTTCATTCAACATGGTCTTATATACCCATTCTACAACAATTCTGGTTTTGTCTCTTGGGAGATTAGCTAATTCCCAATTTTGGTTCTTCTCTATGGAAGAAATTTCTTGGTTTATTGCATCAACCCAATATTTTTCTTTAACTGCTTCTTCAAAATGGGTTGGTTGAGTTGAAAGAAATAAAAACATATTATGTTGGTCAAACTCGTGCTCCTTCTCATATATTTCTCTGATGCTTCTTGTTTTCTGACTGTCTTCTAAAGATGTTGAATCACTGGTGGATTCACTGCTTGAAGATGTACCATTTTCAGAATGGTATGGCTCTTCTTGAACCTAAAATATTGGTAGATGTGGTAGATAAAAATATTGATTTGAAGCTTCATCAACATGATTAGTCCAAGATTTATTTTCAAAAAAATTAACATCTTTGGTTACATCAAACTTCTTGGTAACTAGATTGTATAGACTGTAGGCCTTTGACTCCTCACTATAGCCTACGAAAATACATCTTTCACTCCTATCAACAAGCTTCTTTCTTAACCGCTCAGGAACATGTGTAAATGCTACTGAACCAAAAAATCTAAAGTCATACAATTATATTTTTACCATCCCATGCTTCTTGAGGCACCGTATCTTGGAGACTGGTTGTTGGAGATTTGTTTAGAACATACGCTACTGTCGAAACTGCTTCATTGCAATAGTCATTACACAACTTCTTCTCATGAAGCATACATTTGGCCATGTTCATGATTGATTAATTTTTCCTTCCTCTACTCTATTTTGTTGTGGAGTATATCTTGTTGTGTTCTTCATTATGATTCCTTGTTGTTTACAAAAAGCTTTGAAGTCATTGAATTTGTACTCTCCTCCTCTGTCTGCCAAAGTAATTTTAAGGGTTTTCTAGTCTGTTTTTCTCCCTCGTCTTTCAATTCTTTGAATCTTGAGAATGTATCTAATTTATTTTTGAGAAAACACACACATGTCTTCCTACTATAATCATCAAAATAAAGACTACCACCAAAGGAATGTATCTGCATTGGGCCACATATATCTGTATAGACTAGCTATAAATTCTCTTTTTCTCTAGAGGAACATGTGGGAAATCTATCTCTTTTATGCTTGGATGGAACAAAAATTTCACAATTACAATATTTTTTCATTCATAATAGGGATACCAATGACGATTGAATGTTTTTGAAGAAGACTTAGACTCTTGAATGGGATACGCCCATACCTAGAATGCCAAAGTTGAGACTCATCTATACTTGACACACTGTGGGAAAAAGACTGTGAGATTTCGAATTCTAAGAGTCAAAGGAAACATCTCATTCTTGGTTTTTTCAACATTTTCTATCAATCTTCTATTGGGCAGTTTGCATAGATATAACATGTGTTCCCTTGGAATATTACATAATAACCATGTTCCATCAATTGACTTACACTAATGAGGTTATGCTTCAAATGTGGAGAAAAATAAACATCAGGTATGTATTTATGTTGATTACCTTTAGTAAGAATAGGGACAATACCTTTTCTTTCAGCTTTAATACAAGAATGATCTCCAAGAGTAATTTATGAGGTTATGGAAGCATCAAGATAAGAAGAATATTTTTGTTACATGTCATATGATTGTTGTAGCCACTATCCAGCAACCAAAGTTCCTTATTGTGAGTGTCTTTAGAAATATGGCAGGAAAGAAACATTATTTCAGAGGATTCTCTTTTATTGCTGGAGAGATGTGTTGTCACTCCTAGAGACAACCCCTAGGTTGATAGGAGACTAGTGCCTAGGACATCTTAATTAGTATTGTCAAATTTGTCTTAAGGAATTGTAGCACCATCATTTTCACAAGTAATTCAAATAAGTCTTGATTCAGAACCATCATAAAGATACAATGTATGAACTACCTTACACGTAGGAATACACAAGAAATAATCCTCGGTGAGTGGTGGCCAAATCAGATTGAGAGCTTGCAGCAAATTAGTTGTTAAGACAGATGTAATGGTAGAAGATAGTAGAGGATGAATCCATCATACACAACATTCAACTTTAAGAATTCTATATATCTAAATCTAGAGAGAAATAAGAGAAAGGGAACGTTTATGGAATGCTAAGATACATGGAGTGCTATTTAAAGTCTTAATTTCCATATCAATACATGCATTTTCCATCAATAACCCAATCTAAATGAATCTGCATCTAATGAGAAATACACCTAGAAACTACTTGACATGAAATCTGAGAAGAATATTTAACATATATGAGAACACAAATTAAGATGAACATAATGCAATACAATAAGTTAGAATCACCAAAAATCTTATATTAATCTTATGAGAAATGTGCATACATCAAGATTCATAACACTTCCTTCATGAAAACAGGAAAAGGCCCTTTCCAAGAGTTCTTTCCAAAAATTATGAAACTTCTTTAAGTGTTTCTTCCCTCTATTTATTAGGAGAGGGGACCTTTCAACAACAATTACAAAATATCTTAGCCAAGCTCCAACTATCTTATCGATAAGCTGTCTTAGTGTGCAATGGCTCTGCTGCCCAAAATGATTACAACAGATTTGATTCCTTCTTTAAAAAGCAACAAAGAACAAAATAAAAAAACATGGGAAAACTAAATGATGACCATAGAAAGGTATCTCCATGCCCATTCTTATGATCTCCTTTGATCAAGCCATTCCTTTTCCATGATTTTCCTCTTCTGTTACTCAGTTGATTCACTTGTCCTTTTCACGTTAACTGCTTGAAATCCTCACTTTCTAGAGCTGGGAGCGATCTCACATTGCAGAAGCAGAGATCAACATGGTAGTCTTTTGTTGCCTGAATGCGTGGAGCTCCATGGTGAGAAATTAATTCTCAGGTGACCTGCACACTGCTTCTTGAGTCCCATACCTCCATTTTCTCACTAAAGGCATGCGTAGGAGCACGGAGATGTCTTATATTACCTCAAGGTAGACCCAACACTCTTTCCTAGATTTTGGTCCTTGATGTATTGACCTAATGATTTTTTACCATTTCCATTACTTTTGAGACCAACTTCTCTGTTACCTAATTCAATCTTGTAGTTGCCAACCCATCCACCTCATAAATCTTTGTATTAAACTAACAAAGCCCATGATGCCATGCATTATTGCAATAGTGTTATATCAGAGATTTTTTTTATAAGGAATTTTATTCTTAAAGACATTACAAAAATAAATTTTTGATGTCCTTGGCCCCTTTTGTTTATCCCCCTTATATCTTCCTGCATGGGATTGGGTGCGGTGACCGAAGGCTTAGCCTTAAGGCACTATGGAATTTTTTTTGTGCCTAGGCATTGTTTTTCCTTTGTTAATATCTTAGCACCCTTGGTTTTATAAATTCTTCTTGATCATGTGCCAGCCCTAATATCGGAGCCCCCTTATCAGAAGTTTCCAATTGAAAACTTTTATAAAGTGTCGACATCCTAAACCTCCAATATGTGATCTCTTACATCATCACTCCATGTGGCACCCGATGAGTGGTGACACGTGTCACCCATATTTTCCCCCTTTTGCCCCTCAAAATTCCAAAACTTCTTGCCACGTGTCCTTCCATACCACCACTTCATGTTGACGTCAGATGCCAGTATAAAATTATCGAAACCAATCATATGGTGCCATGTGTCTTCTTAGAGGAGAGAGAAAAGGGCCCTTACACCTTTGGTTTTGTGATGAAATCCTTTGTTAATCCTTATTGGTGTTCCCCGACGATTTTTAACATTATAAAAACTTTTAACAATATCACAACTTTTTAAAGGTTTGCACTTTCATAAGTTCTGATGCTTTGATTACCAATGATCTGATCTCCTCTCAGCTCTGATGCTACCTACTCTGATATATTAAACCTATGACATTGTTACCATTGATAATGCGATGCATCGATGTTTGATCGGCAATATGCCTAGCACTCTGATGTTGTGTTGGACACCTAATCCTCTATGGGTTGGTGTAGAATGTTTGGTGTAGAATGTGAATAGCCATGAGAGTCCAAGAGACCTTGGGATGTGGAACCCAACGGTCACATGAATGTACTATAAATATATATCATTGTCAAACAATAAAAATAATCTCATGCTTATCTTTCCTATTTTGTCTCTACCATGTGTGTGTTTAACATCATATCAAAGCAGACGATCTCTTGCCCTAATCAAGTATGAGCCACTTGTTTATGTGAGCTTTTTTTTTGTGGCCTTTCTATACATGTCAGTCATATACCTTTGTTCTACATTGTCATCTCTGTCAAATCTCTATTGTTGAATGAGTTGGTCGAGAGTTGAACGTTATACCATACCTTGAATTCTGTCAACTACCATAATACGCTTTGAACACTGCTCTTGACGCTAGGGACCGAGTGTTAGAGTGGTATTACCACTTACCACACTGTGTGCATATACCATGCTGCCCATACCTCCGGTCCCACTCTCTTGTTTAACACCTGTTGTTTTAACTATGGTTTTAATATATATGCCGACATGCTTATACTCAGCATAAATTTTGGGAAAGCCATACAGAAATGAATGGTCGTGAACGTTACTTTCAGTGACTCTGTCCTCTCATCTCCCACACTTTTAGCCTGAGCACTTAGCGCTACCATCCACACCTAATTAAAGGTTGTCAAAACTGCCTCTTTACCTATCTACCAATGCTTTTGTGCCAATCTTCTCATATCGAATCTTTCTACCTAGCAACAACTCTGGTGTATTTATTTCCAGTGCTTCCACAATGTTTCACACCAAGGACCCTTTCTAGCTTTGCAATGATCTATTGAAAGGAGCCCTGAGTGGGATCTGGAACGTTGAGATAAGTGTTAGAGCTAGCCGGAATGGTAGGAATAAAACGGTATTGGACACCAGAGCAGAGACAAACATCGACATTGATTTCCCATTTCAATAACTTCCCACCGGGATGATGATCACACCTGCAACAGTGGTATAGAATATGGCCACAGTGTCTTCTTCTTTGGGCCTGAAATCAAGCACATTTCCATGAAAACGTGTATTATTTGTATTGACCACTTTTGTCAATGCCTCAACTCTGTCTTCCCTTTCCACCTTCGTCAGAGGTGCTTCTCCTCAATTTATAGAGTCGTACATAAGAAGATTCTTCGTTGCATATTTCCAGTTCACCAATGTGATCTCAGGCTGCCCTGAGGTACCAAAACCATCAGTTATCCTATCACTTTCTTCGGCAGTGCTCTGGTCTGGTTGTGATTCGACATCATGTAAGGAGCGGTACTTCTCCCTCGTCTTCTTGTTCATTTTTTCAATAATATTTGAAAAAATCTCTTTATCCTCACTAGTGTGGCTCTTCAAAAAAGCATCGAGAGACATGGAGGTGTCGTCGAGCAACTCATTGTCTGAATCACCAATCGGGTCCAGGCTCAAAGGATGTTGACTAGGAGACCTCATCGATCTCACTGACGACGGTGTTGAAGAAGGGGCAACAAGAGATGCAGGAGTTTCAAAGGGATCCATAACTGATGATGCTGGTGTGACAAGGGCTCGATCTTGGTTGAACCTTCCTCGCCTCCTTTCAATAATCTTCAATTGGGCATCACAAATCTGTAATGGATCGCCACTGCGGACAACTTCAAGCCAATCTAGGCGATCGTGAAGCTTAGGAAAATCAAGGAAAAAATCCCTTTCAATGATTTTTTCAAGAGCTGTAACGTATCTTCATTTAATATAGTTTCGAGATTTTTCCTCTTCTTGGGAGCTGGAGGCTCCATGAGCAAAGCCTTTTTTTCCATCACCAGAGAATTTATTAAGAGTTAGGGGCATATGTTCAAGCGAGGGTGAGGGTAAGGGAGGCCTTCTTTGACAATTTATCTGCAAAGACGAGCTTGAAGGCATCTTTTGAGCAAGATATATAATTCTATTTTTTTCTGTTCTTTTGATGCGAATTTAAAGAGCATCAATTTTGAGAGGCTAAGACAGTGATTGAATTGTTTGTGTTTGCATCCGTGTTAGTTTTAATAGTTTGATTTGAGGGTTTGGTCTTTTTATAAAGACATTGCCTTATCGCTACATATTTTGACAGTCTAGAGACTTATATCAAAGTCACTCTATTAATGAATTGGTGTTTAATATATGCACCATTAAGAAGTTAAAAAAAAACTTGATTTCATAAGTTTGAGCGGTTAAGAAAATGGCCAGAATTACTGAGTTATTAGAATTGCTAAATACTTTAATCCACTCCAATTTTCACGATATAAATGAAATTGAATCTCAGTTCCAGCAACATGAATTAAAACAGCTCAGTTGTCATTCTGAACCTATTTTTGTTCAGAAGATTGAAACAGACTCCCATAAGCAGCAAGACAATAATGTTATAGTTGATTCAAATCCAATGCCTAATAAAGTAGTAGAGTTACATGCCGACGCGGAAATTCAACCAATACTTCCCAAGCCAATTATCAGACCTTGGGAAGAGCTTGTCCATAACAAGCACAGAATTGGTTTTGGATATGACAAGGACGTGTCCTTTCATACTCTAGATTACTCAAAGCCCATTAAGTTTTTGAGTGTTGGATTCCTTCATGACAGTTCAACTTCAACTGTTCCAGATTTTGCTCCTCTTCCACAGCAACAACAACAGATTGTGAAATGCTAACACTGTGACTGAGTTGGCCATCTGAAAGATCACTGTTTTTATCTTCATCCATGTAAGCACTGTCATAAAGCTAGTCATTCTTCAAACAGATGCTTCAGAAACAAACCTCCTACAAGAACAAAGATTCATTTTGGATGGATCGCTTCTTGGCAATGGGCACCAACAGCCAAGAAGATATTTCAGTCGTATGTTTGAACTTGTTCTAGAGTATTGAACAGTCTTGCAGTTAATTTTTCTCGATCATCTCACCTTGTATCTAACAGGGGGGGAATGATGGTCATCTACAAGCTTCAAAGCCACATCAAGTGAGCCTGAGCCACAACTTGCCATACCAGATTTAGAGTTGTAGCCAGAGACAAAGATGCTCCTGAGCATGCCTTGAGTCAATGATACCCCTTCAAAGAATTGGGGACACTTCCTCTAGTAGAAGACTTCAACTTCTTTCCAATTTTGGAAGAGTTCCAGGAATTGCATTAAGCATTCCAGAGTTGTTGGTCATCCTTAAACCATCATAGGTTGAGACCTCCCTTTTAAGGTTGAGGTTCTCCCTTTTATGCGGGGTAAGACCTCCCTTTCATGGTTGGAGGTTTTGCTCTTCAAAACATCAGGAGCACTTCCTCTAGCAGAAGACCTAAGCTTCATGCCAAACTTGGAAGTGTTCTCGGAACTGCACTAAGTGTTCCAGTGTTGGTGGTCATCCTTAAACCACCACCCTTTATACCAACATTTTAGAGAGCACAATTTAGCCTAGTTCTGCCATGTTTTTTTTCATATTTTGTATTACACCTCTCTTCTTGGACTCATACATAAACCTTCAGATTAAGGGGGGTGAATGTTGGACACCTAATCCTCTATGGGTTGGTGTAGAATGTGAACAACCATGAGAGTCCAAGGGAACTTGGGATGTGGTACCCAACGGTCATACGAATGTACTATAAATGTATATCATTGTCAAATAATAAAAAAAATCTCATGCTTATCTTTCCTATTTTGTCTCTGCCATGTGTGTGTGTTTAACATGTTGCAATGCGCTAGTATACCCAACCTATGATATGTGATCACCGATATCTTTGATGCTCTGATGTTGTGATCATTGATACTTTTGGACCTCCGATATGCGATCTCCAATATTCTGGAACTTCCTAAGGCTTCAATCCTTGAAACTTTAGCAGACCATATATTTTGATCTAGAAGTCCCTTCCACATATCGTTAGAAAGCTTGTTTAGAGAACTTTCTAATGCAATGGGTCTAATGTAGGTGTTGACTCCTTTTGTGGCTTGTAAGATGACTGTAATCTTATTTTCTATTTTGCATTGTTTTGAGATCACATGGCATCATTCGAACAATTTGGTTGTAAGTGATAACATTGGCTCCAATTGGCGACATTTCCTTGATAGCAAGGTGATAAGAACCTACAGACCCGTAGCCTTCTATCCATTGGGCCTAGATTCATTTTATTCAAGTATACAAAAACAAAAACATAAACATAAGGAACAGAAAATATTACTGATATTTTATCGTGGCTCACCGGTATGTACAATGGGTGAGAAATGGACCTCTTAGTGTTGGAAGTAAATCTTGAGGAATTTCCCATTTACAGGCAGCTCAAGCATTTCACCTTCCAAGTTTTCTAACAACGAGGTATTGTTTCCCTTTGCCTCAATAATCTTGAAGGGCCCAAACATAAGGGATCAAATTTTCCATGTTTTCCTTTGCCTTCTCTTCTTGCATCCCACCTCAAAAATAGATCTCCTAGCTAGAGAGGTATGTCCTTAGCCTTCTTATCGAACAAGATTTCATTTCTGCTGGTAGTTGATTAAATTGTGGTTTACCTGCTCTCTGTTCTCTTGGAGCTCCACTAGTTGATTTATCCTTCATGTTAGGGAGTTTGGTTCTTCTTCCACATCTTGTAATATCTTGGAAATCAGCACGGCACACTGTACAGGGAATATAACTACTTTCCCATAGACCAATTAGAAAGGATATTTCCCCATGGATATTTTAGGAGTGACCCTGTTAGAAGACTCAGCTGGTCTGTTTCCCTATGGATAGTAGCTAGTAGAGTGGCTAACTATGATGTTGAATTTCTGACAAAAGCTAATAAATTTTGTAGACTTAAAAGACTGACCATTTTCAGTCACAATTTTCATAGGACACCCAAACTTAGCCAGGATATTTTCCTCCAAAAAGTTTATGACCATGCTGTTAGTTGCATTTCAGGCTAAGATTGTTTCCACCCATTTTGTGAAATATTCCATGGCTGTGAGTATCCACTTGTGTTGGTTGTGATAAGGGGGGTGTATCTCTCTAATAAAGTCCAGTCCCCATTGCCTGAAAGGTTCTTTTATACAAATAATGATTAATGGGAGTGATGCTAATTTATGCTTCTCGGCGAACATTTCACACTATTAGTAGGCCTGAAAATAAGAGTGAACTTCTTTGAATAGTATCGGCCAATAGAATCCTTCTTTCAATATATTATGCATGGTGGTCTTCTATTTATAGTGTCCCCCACAAATACCACTATGGAAATCATCAATTACTTTATGCGTTTTTGGTTCTACAAAAAATATAACTAGAATTCCAAACAGGTCTTTCCAGTAAATTTTCCCATTGGATATAATAAACATTTGGGCTTGTATTCTTAATGCTCTATACTTGGATTTATCCATCTTCACTGGGCACCTCAAGAATAGAAGATACTAGATGACATCTTTATACCAGGCAGATGTTTCATATTTGATATGAATTTTCTGGATCAGTGTCTTGATCATCAGTGGTTTTGTCCCTTCTCCTTCTTCTTCTATTAATAGGTTAACCCCCAAGGCTTGGCAATCAAACTCTGATAATATTTTGGCCAATCCCTATCCTTTGATGATTTTAGTGGGCTTGATATACGATCTTAATTGGATCATTATATTTCTTGTCATCCATATCGATTCATTTGAAATGGAAAAACATGAGGAATCATCACGGGATCGTTTTTACCAACGAGACCCAGTCTGGCAAAATGGAGTTTGAAACCTTCTAGGATTGTTTTGAGGCATAAAATGATTTCTTTTTGGGGTACAACTTTTTCAATTAAGTGCAACACCTTTTCTTGTTATTATACACATAGATATGTTTCCAACAGCACAAGAATCGCGTCAATCAGAGTCTATATGCAAAAGTTATGTTACTTAGAAGTTGACCTTCGTATTTTCACACGTATAGTTAGGGAGGGTGCTCCATTAGTGATCCAAGTGGATATTGGTGGAAACCCACCTATTCCACTTGGACCCCCACCATTTTTTCTTTCATTTTTTCAGTTTCCTTATTTGTAGCATAATTTACTATTTTGGCAGTTATTCGGGTCGTGAACTTCCAAAGCCATTTTAAGGCCTTAAATGACATTTTTTGGGAAAATTGGGGCCAACATGGGTCTTATACTAATGCTGGTCACTCAAAATTTGTAGTCCTCAGATAGATCTTTCTAGCCAGATATTGTGTGCATCAAACGAAGATTGTATTCCAAAGTTATGACCCCGGGAGGTTGATGTACCAATTTACCGAAACGGGGCCCATAGTTCCGCACTTCATCTCCTAGGGTTAGTTTTTTGGATGTTTCGGGTTTTCCATTGTTTCTCAACAGTAAATAGGCCTTTGAGCCTCATTGTAACATAGTTCAAAGGCATGTAGTCGGCACATATCTTCTCAGAGATAGGCTACCATCACCCGAGCTATTATTATTTCCATTTTGTTTGTAAGCATATGTCAGTATTTGATATTAATGAAATAAAGTGTTATTTCTACTACATATTTGTATTTATGGTTATATCTATAGTTTGTTGCATTCCTGTTTAAATCCAAATCAGTGGTATCAGAGTGGTCTTCTCTTTCTCTGATTTTCTTTTGCATGCCTCCAATGAGGTCGAGATATAAGGAGTTACGGCTCAATTTGGTTGAACCTTTGCGTGATCAGCCTTTCAAACCTCGACGGCTGCCCATGGGGGGAGAAAAGAAAGATGATGGGGCAGGAGATTCTATCAAAATATTGCTTGAGGAGGCCCTTAAGAAACAAAGGAATGCGATGATGGATAACTTTTCCCAGATCCTTCAATGGTTGCCCACTTGTGGTGCATCCACATCCAGCAGCCACTCTGGAAGCTCCACTCCTTTTAAGGTGAACGTAAACTTTGGCATTCCCATATTTGAGGGCCAAATATATGCAAGCACCATAGATAAATGGTTAAATCTACTAGATGGATATTTTTCTGTTCATGATTTTTCTAGCCAAGAAAATATTACTTTTGCTCTTCTCAAAGGCGCCCCCCACGTCAAGCACTGGTGGGAAACCTACTATGAGTAGAAGGATGAAAGTAGGACCTCACTATTTTCAACCACACACACTTGGAACTCATTCCGAGATTCCATCAAGGAGGAGTACTACCCTGTCGGGAGCTATGAGGATAAATACATAAAGTGGACAACACTGCAACATGGAAGGGACCAAGATGCACCAAAGTTTACCAATGTTTTTCATACCCTTCGCACGAAGTTGGGTATCAAGGATTCTGAGAAACATTTGGTTCTCAAGTACCGCGGCTGCCTATAGAGGTACATCTAGGACAAGATGGAGTTCCATGACATTTCCTCATTCGGCATGGCATACCTATATGCCATCAAGATCGAGAAAATTTTTAAATAGAAGAAGTGAGACTTTGGATCTCTGAATGTGAAGCAAGGGAAAGGTGGCCCCAAACCATAGAGTAAAAGGCAAATCCATGGCAGGGCAGCCTAGGACAACCCTCCAAAGCCGCAAGTAAAGAACAACACCGCGAAGCCAAATAAGGATACGGGAAAGTGGTGTGAGTTCCATAAGAGCTCCACTCACAACACAAGTGAGTTTCGGGCCAAGCAGTCACTAGTGGCTGAGATAAAGGCTTCAGAGTCACATGCATGTTCCGACTCTAGGTCAGAACCCGACAAGGGGAATGACAAAGGGAAGTAGATTTTCGATGTAGAGACCAACACTACCGTTGCCACCATGAAGATCCAGAAGGAGGAACCCGAAGATCCAGAGGAGGAGGAGCACCTATTCCACTCCCATATGTGGGTAAAGGGTTCCTCAATACATTTCATTGTCGAAAACGAGAGCCAAAAGAACCTCATTTCAGTAGTGGTCATGAAGCATATGGGCTTATGACCACAGGACATCCATAACCGTACACCGATGGGTGGCTTCACCAAGGACGAGATCTTTGTGTGAGCCAACAGTGTTTCCTTCCATACAACATCAAGCCCTTCACCGATGATGTATTATGTGACATTGTTCCCCTTGATGTTTGTGATATATTATTAGGCCAACCATACTTGTGGAAGTGACATGTTGTGTATCAGTCAAGGCCTCATGTTGTTATTGTTACTTTGGGAAATAAGTTGTACAAGATACCGGAGGTAGAAACACCTACCGCCATCTCTTTGGTTACTGCAAAACATTGCAGTAAGCTCATTTCCAAAATTAGGAAATTTGTTTTCCTGATGATAATCCCTCAGGGAAAGAAGAAGACGGTGCCCATGACCTCCAGACAGGGCCCCTCCACACGACAACAATAGATGGACAAGGTCATAGAGGAGTACGAGGACATCTTCGCCTCCCTTGCAGGGGTGCCTCTGCACTGTTAGGTCAAGCACTCCATCGATCTGATCCTAGGTGCATCACTAGCCGATGGACCAATCTATTAGGTGCGTCCTAGTGTTTACTTATTTTCTTTGTTCACTTGCTTGTGCGCCTACTTGTTTTATTACTTTTCTTTCACTTTTTCTTCTACTTCTGCTTTTCTTCTTGTTTGTTAGTTTCTTGCTTTGTTCATAGGTTAGGTTCGCATGAAACCATGTATGACTCTTGAACAAGCTAGGTAAAATAGAAGAGGCCTTTTGCAACTACCACTCGGTTAATTTTCATCTTGCCTCTATATGAAGATCTTGTTACTTTTAGTCCATGAAATGTCTAAGGAAAATACATACTATTCGAAGTGAACCTTGGTGAAAACACAACGCTTGCACACTAACTAGTGTCACCTACTTCAATAAGTTGTTTTTGGGTTAACTCTTGTATGCCTATGAAATGAACAAGTGTTGTGCACATTTACGAAAAAATAAATAAATTAAAAAGT